>JAUNZO010001092.1:0-123488 GCA_031894775.1 Chloris gayana
GCTGACACCACTTACAGAGTACATTGGTAGTTGTATATTGGATATCTGACCTCTTGTTATATTTGATGTTTTCAGCACAAGATCCACTCTTTGTCCATTGTACCTCGAAAGAAAACCTATCTTATAAATTCTGAAGTTATGTACGTTTAATTTTATGTTATATTTATTTCAAACATTGCTAGGCTGCTTATTGTTTGTTTTAGGTGCCAACAAAAATTATCGGTTATGTAGAGTTTCCTTATGTGCTACCGGGTGCCATCTTGTTGAAATGCATATTTTTTATTTATATTCTTGCAGCAAGATTCTTTTTCTTCATTTCCATATTCCATTTTTTGTTCATTTGTCCTTGTGCTTTGGTTCTTCTGGGTTTCATCAGTAACCTGTCCCAACTTGCTTGGGTTGAAAAGCTTTGTTGTTGTTATTGATCTAGTGCATCAAGATATGTGTTGCGTGTGTGTGTGTGTTTTTTTTTCATTTCTATAGGTTCTAGTCCCTCTTGTTTTATCTTCTTAATATAATGATACACAACTCTGCTGAGTCTTTGAGGAAAAGATAGTGTTATTCAAAGCTGTTGTACTAACAATTCTCAATATATATTTCACATCTGTAACCTCATTGTTTGTCCCGCCTTTTTTCAGAGACTGATTGTTGTACAAAAGGAAAACTTAGATGCCTCATCATGTATCACAAGCCCACCACAAGTGAGGTGTGTTAAAAGTGTTGGCTTTGATGCTTACACTATGCGTTCAACTAACAAATATTTTTTTTGGTACCAGCTTTTTGGTCAATGGAAAGGGCGTGGACATGCGGACTAATGTTGTGATGGTAAAGTATCCTGTTGTATTATCTTAGATTTCGTACCTTCTCGCATCTGTATGGTGTAATACAAACTGACCTTCTACATTTGAAATGATTTAATAGGAATCTGGACCACAGTTCCCCACTGATATCACCAAAATGCTAAAATTTGGGGCAAACATTATCCAGGCTGTTGGGTATTTTGATGGTATATGCTTGGTCCCATTGCTCTGTTCTCTGAATTCTATAAAACTGTACAACAATAAGCCTTAGCTAAGTATTTGTGACTATTTTAACTTTATGTTGCAGCTAATTATATCATATCTATAGCATTTATGAAAAGTTTGACATCCTTCAGTGCTCCAACACTTGATGACTATGCTCAACCTGTCACTGCTGATCTTGCTGGTAGGTGAACTTACTGCAGGTCTTGGTGTGACACAAGGTTTTCCTGACACTATTGTAAATGTATCTGAATTGCTATTGCTTTTATGTAGTTTCATCTTTGTCCAGCTGCCCCTTTTCTTTTCAGTTTTGTCCGATATCATACCGGGACCAATAGACTAGCCAAGCTTGGTATTCATAGCTGTTGGACATATGAAGTGCTGTTTAATTTCTATTCTCATATAGACATGTTTTTTGGGCCCTACTTGCAATACTTGATCATAAATTGATGTGTATTGTTTCTTTTAAAAAACTTAATCGTCTTCGGTGCTGTTTTGGATCAGTTATTCGACTAGGCCATGGAGCGACCAGCCTAAAGAGGTTTTCGACATTTCAACTGTATCCATATCACATGTGTAGTTACAGTAACAAATATGGAAAATATGAAATATGCGCAAAGCCTAGCGCTCACACGTGCTCACTGCATGAGGTCCCACAACAACCCTAGCAGGGACTAGGGAGGTTGGCATGCCACAAATATGTTCAGCACCCAAGTTTCAAACCCTGGTGACACCCACAGCCAGTGGCCTTATCCATTGCACTGTGACTGCCTTTGTGCATGCCTTTATGCATCATTCATGAGGCCAATTGCTGGATTATGAGTCTTAGTTAGTCCAATAACGGGTGGACTGAATAGTTGCCTGATTCGTGTATACTGTAGAATATGATGGCTGATCAGTCTTGTAGTTCTATATTTTTCATTTTCACATTCTGTGGTAATAAAAGTTGAACATTGTAGTTATAGCTTTTTTCTGTTTAGTTCTCCTATTTGCATCTATATTTTTTTATGGATTGTGACTATTTTTTAAGTTGTAGGGGAATGCAATTTCCACTATTTAATGTTCTTTGGTAGTATTTTTTTTAATAAAATACATGTTTCATATACAACTCAGTTTAACAATTTATTATATATTTGTGATGTCTCCTGATGTGTAGATTCTGATGTGCTTGAGGGACCATCAAGAGTTTCCCTAAAGTGTCCCATAAGGTGCTGTATAGCATTTTTCTTGCAGTATATTATTTCTTAAATTGATGTTGATAACTTGAGCTGTACATAGTACTGTGTTTATGCCCCGGTCTCTACTGAGTTCTTGCATGTAAGTCACAGGTCTGAAGGAAAGACCCAGTGCTGTAAGCTCCTACCGCATGGTGGGGTCTAGGGAAAGATTGTATGAGGAAAGCCTTACCCCTGCAATAGATTGCAGAGAGGCTGTCGAACCCAGGACTAAGTGGACTTATTCCAAAACTAATCTAGTGCTATCTGGTTAGGAAATAAATATTTCTAGTTGTTGATGGGAGGCACGATAAGTTTGTATGCACCAACCAGTCGAACCCAAAAGCCTAAGCTGATGTCAAAGGGTGGGCAATACATTTATACTTCAACAAAGCAGACCCGGTGCAGTGGTAGAGTGTTGTGTCCTGAGGTCTTGGGTTTGAATCAGACACTGCAAAAGCAGGGGACGAGGCTACCCAATAGTAATAAGCTTCCCCAGGCCCACAATGTGTGGGAGCCTATGTGTCAGTACATTCAGATCCGCTATTGGATACTATACAAAACATTAACGTGCAGTCACTGCTCTGATTTTTTCTCAGTCTCTGAAGTGTTCATTGCCTGCACTTGCTGGAACCTTGGCAAAGCTAACTCTGTGCTGACAACTTAAAACTAATGAAGCTTAGTTCGAGATAAGCTGAGGATTATCATTGCTAGTTAGATTATTGATCTGTTAGGAGATAAGTTACCTTTATCTGAGATAGTTTTTTTTAGCAAAATTATGTTGGATAGTTACGTGGTTGCTCTATATATTGAGGACTGGGTGATTTGTATCTATCAAACAGTAATTAGGCTAAGCACTTCTCAGGTCCTCTTTTTGAAGTGTTAGATAATCATCTAATATTCCTCTCTACACCATCTATGTAGATTTAAGGTAGTTGGATAACATCTACTAACAACTAAATTGTATTTGATTGGAAAGTTATTGTGCACTGACTTTAGATGATGATTTTTTTTTTCAATTTTTTTCTTATATTGCAGTTTGACACATATTCTTTTGTGTTTTTCCGTTCCCTTCCTTTTTTTCCTTTTCTTTTCCATCTTTCATTGTTGGCCATTGTGGGTTTCATCTCTAGCTTACCCCAACCTTCTTGGGATTAAAAGCCTATGTTGTTGATGATGATGATTATGTGCAGTTTGACCCGTATAAAAACTCCCATCAAAGGGTACCTTTGCAAACACTATCAGGTATTTATTTTTAATCACGTGTTGTTCATATTGTTTCAATGGTTTTTGTTTTGACAAAATAATGACTTAACCATAATTGTTTTAGTGTTTTGATTATGATAACTACATAAAGATAAACTTGATAAAGCCAACCTGGCGCTGTCCATATTGCAAAACCCCTTCGAACTTCCTGGAACTACGTATTGATCGAAGGATAACTAAGGCAAGTTTTATTTTTCATGTATTTTTCATCATTATATCATTGTGATTTCCCTTCAATTTTTTTTTTTACTTCAGATATTACAAGAAACTGGAGATGACATACTCGATGTCCTTTTATTTGCTGATGGATCCTGGAAAGCTGCTCAAGCACATAATGAGAAATCAGATAAACATACTGAGACCAGAGATACCATACAAACTGATTCTTCTTCTTCCCATGTCATTGATCTGATAAACGGGAGTGGTGATGATCTGCCAATGAATTGTGCATCAGGTTTAGAAGATAGAAAGCCTGTGTTGAGTAGTCAAGATTTATCTATGCTGGATTTGCCTATAAGTGGTCCTGCCCAGGCAGGTCAGATGAGTAGCAACATAGTTTCGACTTCTCAAAATGTTCTGCACCCTATTGTCACAGATGCTGTCTGTCCTCTTGGAACTTCTAATTCAGCAACTGAAATGGTACATATGCAACCACAGACAGTCCCACTACATGGATCAGAAGTGAGCAGGCCTAGACCTAGAAATCCTGGGAGGGAAGCAGGAAGTGCCCAGGAGTTGCATGTGCCCCCACAGAATCCTGGGTCATCCAGAAGATTGCAGCCAAATATGCTCCATTGTGCACCACCTGTCCCTAATCCAACCTCTTCAACATATCAAACCCATCAGGTGATGAATCCAAGCTATGTCATTTCTCCAATAAAACGATGGTGGAACCTTGCCGACGGCACCCAATGATGTTCCATTGTTTCATCAACAGTGAACAACGCTGGTAGCTTGGCTTTATCTTCCAGTATTTACCTAGACTAGTGCATGCTAACCGTTTTGTGCAAATACTTGGAACCAGTATATAATTCTTTGATAGTACCTAAATAGTAATCCTATGCACCAGGGATAGCATACAAAAGTAGAGACATGATACAAAGGTGATTCAGAAGACAATGATGAATAATTTCATCTTTGTTAGTTGTTACATACTGTTATACTGCCTTTGCAACTCATCAGTACATTCTTTTGGGTTTAGGAAATCTGCAGGAAAGAGCATAACTGAAATATAAACTTTTGCAAAAGTTCCAGATAGTCAGGCTTATCCTGTTAAACCCTACTGTAAGTTAATGATACATCCTTAAGCTTATCATCTAACGCTACTGTACATTAGTCATAGGTCACATAAGCACATGAATCAGTAAATCTAATGAAAAGCATATGTGCAAGTATTTTTGTGGCACTAGGATCCTGAAAATTTATTTAGTGTAGTACTTCTTTGTGTTGGCTATGCGTAGAACCACCAGCTAGCTACAGTTTGACATGAGAAAATGAACTTACTTGTTTTGGATACATGTACAACTTTGCTAAACTGATCATTGTCATGTATTGACAAAATCATAATTATGCAGGAAACGCACAACACATCAAGCCATCTGACCAGCCAGGTTGTTGGCCTACCTGCACCACACTTCATGGGTTCACGACAATCTGCAGGAGTACCAAGTCAAACCGGGGGAGCCAATGCCTACATATCTATGCATGTCCTCAATGAGCTCATGTTTCAGAACCCAGTGAATCAAACAGCACAAGCTGCCAGGAGCAACTCCAGCCCAGCTGCAGTGGTCGGACAAACTCAAGCGGACATCCAAAGTCATCTCTTTTCTCGGCAGCAAAGCCATGTATCAAGACCACAAACTGTGGCCCGGGTAGGCAGTTCAGAGGCTATACTGCGAGCGGCATCTCAACTGCAGTCTCCCAGTGAATCAACTGTTGCTCAGAGCACGTCTCAGACTGGAGATTCTGATAGTACTTCAGAGATTCTGGTGGATGAAAACTGGCGCCCCACAGGTCGGATGAGAGGGAGTCTGACAGGCAATGCTTACAACCATGCAATTGACCGCTATATGGGGCAGTCTGCCCAGCCTGAGAATCGGGCTGGGCCTCCTAGTGCTACAGATGGAAAAAGGGCTAAGTAACTGTTGGGGATTTTGGTGTCTGTTACTCATGAGTCAGGTTTGTGGCAAGGATAAATTGCCAGTGTCGCATTTCTTACCTGGCCGCACTGTTTCCTGACGGTTTCTGCTGCATATCCTGTAGCAGTGAAAGAATCAATAATGAAGTATAATTAGTATTTGCTAATCTCATTCAGAGAACTTGCTTTTTCCGGTTTTGATATGATTTAGTTTCTGAGAACTTTGTTTCCCAACAGACTACTATCATGCCACACACAGGGGCAAATCGTGTATTCAGCATGTTGGCATGTATCCCGATGATTGTGTGCATAGGTGCTCCAATAGCCCTCAGCCTTAATTTTTTACGAGACATTCTAAATACAACTCACTCTTTCTGAAAGAACGGAACAGTGTGTTCTATTTCCTACACCATTGTTGTCAGCTTTTCTAGATTGTCACCCTTCAACCGCTGGAATGTCTGCTGAAGGACCTCTCCCATGCCCTGTCTCGCTGCAAGGATCCAACACTGACGAGATGCTCTAATGCTATGCAAAGGACGAAAAGGGTTAGTAGGCATCTGCCACGGGACCCCTTCATTTCAATTTCCGGTACCTCCGATGCCTGAAACCACAAACCAGAAGAAACTAAGGTGTGAATCCACAATAAAGCTAGCACAATAGTCGGCACACGGTTATAGTTTGGTCGGTGCATGCATGACTGGTTATGTATTCTCTACCCTACGATCGAGCACTGTATATAAATTGGGAGCGCCTGAAGTATTTTACCAAGCCATATATATAGTTCTCAAATGGTCTCGCGATAGAGGGAAAATTTCATAAAGGTGGTAGTTGTGATTCATAATTCCGTTTCTCCAGGAATAATTAAGCATGTAAATAAGGTATGAATAAGGAGGGTGAAGGAGTCTTGATGATGAACATTGTCGGTCAGGAATGACGTGACGGTCCAGTCAAAACACTCAAGCATACGTCGGGGAAGGACCGACGGGACGATACGAGCGCCCGGATCACCACGCAGCCACTCTCCCTTTCTCTCTCTCTCATGTAACTCGAGCTCGACCCCTGTGGCTATAAAGGGGAAGAGTCTCTCTCTCTCGGCACGTTTGACACACTCACGTTCACTCACAAACACACTTGCCGCTTGGGACTTGGGACACGCTCCTCTCCCGCCTCCTCTCGTACTCCATCGTCGGTTTGACGCAAGGAACACGAGCGCCGCGACACCCCCAGCTGGATGTAGGGAGCTTTCCCGAACCAGCTTAAATATCTCGTGTCTTCCCTTGTGTACCATCCAGCCTAAAATGCGCATCCCGGAACAAAATTCTACTAGCCGGTGGTTCGAACACCGACGGTTGGCGCGTCGGGAAGGGGCTGTTGCGCATTTTCGCCTTTTTCCTTTCCCATGGCACGGATGGCCGGTTCAACGTTTTCTTTCGGGCCCCCGGCACCACGGTGCGCTTCGGGAGCCTGGACTTTATCGCCACTACTGAGCGGACGTTGGTGCGCGCCGAGCCGCCGGCGCCGTTGGCCACTTTGGCCACGAACGTCGCCGTCGAGGCGACAGCCCCGCAGCAGCTAGGAGCTGCGGGTGCGCCACCAGGCTGGGCTGCTAAGCGGCTGAGGCGCCGATTAAGTACTCCCCGGGACCCGTAGGCCCCAAGGTTGGTGAGTTTGTGGGATGATCATTCATCCCTCCGAGTCCTTCTTTGACCTCCTTGACGCGGGGAGGAGCAAGACTCGGACCAGGGGAGCGGTGATGGGAATCACGGCCCCACCCGTGAGTGCAACATAGTGCACGGCACGGCGGCGGGGGCACGAAGCGACGACGGGCCAGCCACACCGGAGCTCGACGCTCGAGAATGCCGACAACGCAACGTGCGCACACCGCACCACCCGACGGCGACGACGTGCGGGCTCGCCTCCGGGCCGGGAAGGTGGAGCTGGAGGAAGCACGCCACTACATCACGGAGGAAGCAGCCGCGGTGGACCGGGAGCTGGAGCGAAGCACCGGCGTGCGGAGTGCCACGCGCGACGAGAGAGCTCGCCGTGTGAACCAGCAGATTGCCGACGACGATGGCGGCGCGCCCCGACATTTCCCACGAGCCGGGCAGAACGACGGCGGCGCTACGCCGGACCCTCCCCTACGGCCGACTCCCGAGGCACAACAAGTGCGAGAGGGAGATGGCGGCGCTCCACGCCAAGGCGGAGAAGCAGCAACCGGAAAGTTCGCAGCAATGTGCGGCGGCTGTCGAACCAGCACGCCGGCGTCAACCTCCACGCCTCCCGAGATCGGGCGGGAGTCTCGGTACATGTGTCCGCACATCAACCCGCACGGCCGGGCCAACCCGAGGCCGAGGCGGTCGGTGCGCTCCTATATCGGCGTAGCGCGCGACCCTCAACGCGCGACGGCGCGCCCATAAGGACGTGGGCCACCAACGCGTTTGTCATCCTCGTCGCGGAGGGCGATATGACGTTGAGGAAGACCGGAGCCGGAGTCCGACTCGTCGGGTCCCGGGGTGTTCGGTTCCGCCATCCGGGGAGCGACCTTCCCGCAGCGCTTCCGTCCCCCGTCGACGGTTGCCAAGTACGCTGGGGAGTCAAACCCCTCCCTGCGGTTAGAGGATTACCGCCTCGCTTCGTCGGGCGGACGGCGCGAATGATGATCTTGCCATCATTCGCAACCTGCCATGGTACCTCGCCGACTCGGCGCGGACATGGCTCGAGCATCTCCTCGCGAACAAGATACACTCGTGGGCTGACCTGCGAGAGGTCTTCGTGGGAAACTTTCAAGCGACGTGCGTCCGCTCGAGCAATCCCCGGGAGTTGAAGAACGCGTCGGCAGAAGTCGAACGAGCCGCTCCGGGACTACATTCGGCGCTTCTCCCGGCGCCGCAGCGAGCTGCCCCACGTCGTCGATGCGGACCTCGTGGGCGCGTTCCTTTCCGGAACAAGCTGCGAGGCTCTCGTCCACGAGCCGGGGTGTATCCGCCCGCGAATAGCTCGGGAGCTTCTCGACATCGCCATGAGCCATGCTTCGGGCGAGGAGGCGGTTGGAGCCCTTCTCCACCGCGCCACCCCCGAGAAAGGGAAGGACAATCGGACCGACGGCAATGCCGGTGGGGGCCCCTCCGGCTCCAAGCCCAACAAGAAGAACAAGTCGCGGTCGAGTGACGGGCCTATGGTGGCCGCAACCGAGAAGAACGGCGCCAAGAAGCCCAACAAAGAAGTTTCGAACCACATCGAGAAGAGGTGGAACGGGCCATGCCCCAAGCATGAGTTCCCTGTCAAGCACCTGATGAAGGAATGCTCGTTGAAGAAATTCGTCACACAACGGGGAGGAAGGGGCACTCGCCGACGAGAGCGCGAACGAACGCCGGAGCCGGAGGCGACGCCGGTGAAGAAGAAGGTGAGGGATACCCCCGGGCGAGGGGTGCTCGATGATCTTCGCGAGCTCCGACGCTTGCCCAAGCCGACGCTCCACCAAGCTCTCGAGTGCCACGACGTCTTCGCCACGGAGCACGCAACCCCGGCCTTCCTCGGATGGTCGAGTTGCCAATCACCTTCGACCGCACCGACCATCCCGCGCGAGTTCCACGACCGGGTCGATGCACTGCTCGTGGTCGACCCCATTGTCGCCAAGATGCACCTCACCAAGGTGCTGATGGATGGAGGCAGCGGCCTCAACATCCTCTACGCCGATGCCCTCCACGCCATGGGGATCGAGCGTTCGCGCATCTGCCCCAACGGATTGCCGTTCCACGACGTTGTTGCGGGGCCATAGGCTGTTCCCATCGGGCAAATCGACTTACCCGTCACCTTCGGGACTCCTTTGAACTTCCGAACGGAGACCCTCACGCTCGAGGTGGTCGAATTCCCAGGAATCTACCACGCCATCCTCGGGCGGCCGTGCTACGCGAAGTTCATGGCCGTCCCGAACTATGTCTACCCGAAGCTCATGATGCCTAGGCCGAAGGGAGTCATCACCGTGGGCGCGTCCTTCCAGCATGCCTACCGGTGCGACGTCAACAACTGCAACCTCGCATCCGCCGCCCCGGCCTCAACCACGGAGCCGGCGGTGATCAAGGAGCGAGGTTGCCGAGGATCCCCACGGACGAGCCGCAAGGTGGCCTTGTTCGAGGCGGCGAAGGGAACCAAGGAGGTCGTCCTCGACCTTGAGTTTGATGGGAAGAAGACGGTGCGCATCGACACCTCCCTCTCCCCCAAATAGGAAAGCGCGCTTGTTGACTTCCTCCGCGTGAACGCCAAAGTCTTCGCGTGGAAACCCTCGGACATGTCGGGAATACCGAGGGAAGTTGCCGAGCACTCCTTGCACATCGGGCCGGGCTCCAAGCCGGTGAAGCAACGCTTGCGCCGCTTCAACGAGGAGAAGCGCGCAAGGCGGTCGCGGAGGAGATCGCGAAGCTGCTAGCGGCCGGGTTCATCAAGGAGGTGTATCATCCGGAGTGGTTAGCAAAAAGAATGGGAAATGGAGAATGTGTGTTGATTATACTAGCCTGAACAAGGCATGTCCTAAGGATCCCTTTCCTTTACCACGCATCGACCAAATAGTTGTCTCGACCTCCGGGTGCGAAACCCTCTCGCTTTCTAGATGTGTACTCTAGGTACCATCGGATAGCACTCAACAAATCCGACCAACTCGCGACCTCCTTCATCACGTCGTTCGGCTCGTATCTGCTACACTACGATGTCGTTCGGCTCGTCTTGCTACACTACGATGCCGTTCGGCCTCAAGAACGCTGGTGCCACCAACCGGAGGTTCATACGAGAAGAGTTTCGATTATCTCATCGGCGATATAGTCGAAGCCTACGTGGACGACATCGTAGTCAAGTCCAAAAAGGCCGATCAGCTCGTCGTTGACCTGGAACGCGTGTTCGCCAAGCTGCGCGAGAACGACCTCAAGCTCAACCCCGAGAAGTGCGTCTTTGGGGTCCCGAGGGAATGCTCCTCGGCTTCATCGTTTCGGAGCGCGACATCGAGGCAAATCCGGAGCAGATCTCCGCCATCGAGTGTATGGGTTCGATCCAGAACCTCAAGGGGGTGCGGCGACTCACGGGGTGCCCGGCAACACCGAGCCGCTTCATCTCACGCCTCGGTGAGAGAGCCCTTCCGCTCTACAAGCTCCTCAAGAGGTATGAGCGCTTCGAATGGACGCCGGAAGCTCAAGATCCGGTCTTGACTCCGCCATTGCCGGGCGAGCAACTCCTCCTCTACGTCGCGGCAACGACCCAGGTCGTCGGCGCCGCCGTCGTAGTCGAGCGCGAGAAGGAGGGACACGTACTCAAAATACAGCACCCCGTCTACTACGTCGGCGAGGTGCTCTCCGACTCGAAGACAAGATACCTGCAGGTCCTCAAGATCCTCTACGCCGTGATGGTCGCCGGACGCAAGCTGCGCTACTACTTCGACGCGCACTCGATCACGGTGGTAAGCTCGTTCCCCTTGCGTGATATCATTGAGAACAAGGACTCGCGAGGCAAGGTCGCCAAGTGGGCGCTCGAGCTGATGGGGCACGACGTCACGTACGCGCCGCGGACGGCCATCAAGTCGAGAGTTCTCGTCGACTTCGTCGCGGAATGGACCGACACCCAGCTGCCACCTGCGCTGGTGGACCAGGAGTACTTGGGTCATGTACTTCGACGGGTCGCTAATGCACAAGGGAGCCGGTGTCGGGCTCGTGTTCGCCTCTCCCCACGGGATACGCATGAGGTACTCCATTCGGTTGCATTTCGTAGCTTCAAATAATGTAGCCGAGTACGAAGCTCTCGTCAACGGCCTCAAGGTCGCCATTAAGCTTCGGATCAAGCGGTTCAAGGTCCGAGGGGACTCACAACTCGTCGTAGACCAAGCGATGAACGAGTCAAGCTGTCGAAACGACATGCCGATGCTCTACCATCAAGAGGTGCGGAAGCTCGAAGAGAAGTTCGACGGCCTCGAGCTGAAGCACATTTCGTGATGACTCAATGAAGCGGCGGACTCGCTAGCCAAAATGGCATCCGGTCGGGAATCGGTTCCACCGGAGTCTTTGCCAATGACCGGTTCCAACGGTCTGTCCGACCTCCCGACCCTCCCAAGGACGATGGTGGGCCGGTCGAGGCGGGCTCGGGGGCTGCCCCGAGCCCGACCCCCAACCCGAGGGGAACACTCGAGCCTAGGCGAGGGCTAGGGGCTGATCCACCATCATCGGACGTGGAGATCATGGAGATCGGCGCCTCTACGACTAACGAGGCACCGCCGGCCGACCGGAGAACCCGATACGTCGAGTACCTTCTCCACGGCAAGCTCCCGGTGGACCGGACCGAAGCAAGGCGCCCGCATAGGCGTGCCAAGTCTTTTGTCTTGGTTGACGACGAGCTCTACAAACGCAGCGCCTCCGAGGATCCTGCAGCGACTGCATCACGATCGAGGAGAACTCGACGACATACATGGAGGGCTTTGTGGACATCACGCAGCGCCACGGACCCTTGTGGGCAACGCCTTTCGACAAGGCTTTTCTCGGCCAACCGCGAGTGGCGGACGCGACTCGTGTCATACGCACTTGCAAAGGTTGCCGTTCTACGCCCGACAGACGCATCAGCCCGCCCAAGCTCTTCAAACCATACCCATCACATGGCCCTTCGTGGTGCGGGGTCCGGACTTGGTCGAGCCGCTAAAGAAATCACTCGGGGCTTCACCCACTTGCTCGTGACGAGTCGACAAGTTCACCAAGTGGATCGAAGCTCGAGCGATCAACAAAATCCAGTCCGAAGAGGCAGTCAATTTCTTTCTCGACATCATATATCGGTTCGGTGTCCCCAACTCGATAATCACCGACAACGGCATGCAGTTCACGGGGAAGAAATTCCTCAAGTCCTGCAATGATTACCACATCCGAGTGGACTGGACGGCTGTAGCTCACCCCGAGACCAATGGTCAAGTCGAGCGAGCCAACGACATGATCCTACAGGGGCTTAAACCTCGCATATACGACCGTCCGAAACATTTCGGTGGTCGATGAGCGGCAGAACTGCCAGCCGTGCTCTGGGGTCTCCGAACGACTCCGAGCCGGGCGTCGGGCTACACGCCGTTCTTCATGGTCTACGGCTCGGAAGCGATCTTGCCAACCGACCTCGACTACGGCGCTCCTAGAGTCCGCGCCTTCGACGAACATAGTGTAAATGAGCCTAATGGGCAGATCTCCCCAACTGTAAAAAAAAAGAGTGCTCTCTATATAGGAAGTCCCAAAACCAGAGAAGCCCGTAGAACAGGATAGGTCATGTGTGCCTACATGTACACCTCGAGGCTGTTAACTAGAGTCAGTCTAAAGGAACGGGACAATATCTTCGTGGGCAGTGTGTTCTACATATATACACGTACTCCTGGATTACACGGAATCCTCAAGCATGGCTTAAACCGACACGAATTCCTAGTGATCAACTTGCTACCAGCGTGCGACGTTTTCAACGTTTCAAAGCTGTCGTGATGACGTAAGAAATCCTAGTGATCAACTTGCTACTGGGGTGGAACGTTTCAACTTTTCAAGGCTGTCGTCATGATGTAAGAAACACGGAGGGCTGGGATGCGGTATCTTTTATGCTCTCAAGTCATGATTCAAATGTGGTCCACACGGAGGCTGTCACCAGAGAATTCGAATGGACCCAATACAGAGACGTACGTGGACCTCCGGAGAGTCTGCTGCTAAATGTGCCCTCCCTGCCTCTTGAAACAAAAAAGTCATATAGTCATTCGGTACATTGGATAACCGTGCTACAAATGTCGTAAAAAATGAATCCCAAGCTGTAATGCCCTGCTCAGTTGGGGACTTGGAATGCTCACCAATTTGACAAAAACATGTGTGCAGTGCACTGCTGTGTTCAATGCTACGGACTACGGTACCTAACCGTATAACTAAAATTACTACACGTGTTGGAATATCACGCCGGTACTATCCATTAGGTATAGGGAACGTGCAGTGTCGAAAAACATGCCCCGCTAGTTCTATAAATAGGTGCTGGCCGAATGCAATCTTCAGATACAAACAAGTTCAGCAAGAGCAGTTTACAAATGGCGGCGAAGCCTATGATTCTTCTCGGTGTCCTCCTGGTCTCTGCAATTCTGCTGGGCCAGGATGTGGCGTTTGCTAGGGACCTCACTCAAACCAATGGTTGGCCTTCGTCTCTCTCTCTCTCTCTCTCTCTCTATCTGAATAAAAAAATGTGGCCAACTTTTCCATAAGAGTACAAATTAAAACACTAAGATGTATTGTTTCATGTTTTCGAACTTATCAGGTGTGTATGGATATATTGACGCACGGATGACTCAGTTATTTATTTATTTTTCCAGAATCAGAGGGCAAGATTGTGAAACCAGCCGAAGGGCCTGAATCCAATATAGTACATACAACTGCCAAGATTGTGAGCAAAAAATGGTATATTCCGTGCGACTATGGGGGAGTTGTTTGTTAATGTCAATAAGCAACGGATACGTACTATGTTAAATAATCCATTAAACATGGACGGTGGCAATGAACTACGGCAATAAGTGGCGGGTGCTACTATACGTCTTTGGTACCATCTATCTGTGCTTGCCAGCTTTCTGAATTTGTACTTCAAGGCTGTATGCACCAATATAAATAAAGAATCATATCCGGTTACACCACCGTTGCGGCAATATACATGACATGGACTCCAATGTTAACATTTTATATGATATTTGGCCCTCCATAGCTGTGTTGGCAGATTTTCTCTATCTCTATCTTTATCTCTACTCCTTAATCTTCTCTTCTCCATCTCTACTCTCTACTTCTTAATAAGTTTGATGAAAACGTTCATGCCACAAAAAAACTGTACGCCCGTATGTCCACCCTTCTTCTCCACGAGAGTCCATCTTCTCTACACACTATGGGGAACAGTAAATATGCCGCACGGCACAAGCCCTCTAACACACGGCACAGTTTGTGCCGTGTGAAACAAACTGACCACCGTCAGCTATGCCGTGTGCACGACGTTAGGCACACGGCACAAACGTGTGTGCCGTGTGCCTCATGTGTGCCGTGTGTATTCTGTCTGGCACACGCACAGTGGCAACTGTGCCGTGTGCCCGACAGAATACACACGGCACACTTTCTGGCAAACGGCACATGAGCCGTTTCCTGTAGTGACATATTTGTACGTATAAAGAGTTCGGATCGGTGTCGAGTTCGTTCCTTCTGAAATCAGCGGTTGTCCCTATGCCTCCAATCCAAATCGCCGCCTCAAACGGATGTGACTACCTCACCCTGGTTTTGTCTCTAGGTCAGCTCCGAGAGCCGCCCATGGTGACCTGGAGCTCTGATTTTGTTAACCAAGTTGCCACCGTGATGGGCTGGGCCAAGGTAAGGGTAGTTCATGTACTCTTAACATCAGCCCGAACATCTAAGGAGCCATATCCTTTGCCTCTCCATGAACGTCATATTGGCCGCCATTGAACACCCAAAATAGTATTTTGTATAATCAACCAGTTCATGAATATACATTAGAGATGACGGGTTTCATGTTTTGCTAGAGGAAAACAATAGGGGAGGTTGAAGGAGTTTCATTTTGTTTGTTTTTGAACTTGAAGGCACTCTAGAGGTACCAAATCTAATGTTCAGTATTTATCCATGGCCGACATTAGAAGCTGGCTGAAGGAAGACGAAGGACAGAGAAAAAAGATTGGTTTATGTCTAGGTGGAAATGGACATAGGTGGGCCAAAGGAGAAATAACCCAATTTAAGTCTTCTCCATTCATATTTATATTCTGTTTGTTATGGTAGCAACTGCCCCCAATTCAGGTAATTTCCCTTTTCTCTCTTATTTTTTGCTAATGTTTGCATTTTACCACCATGTGTTACATTTAATATGACACAATTGATGAAAGCATATTTGCATAAAAAAATTATCAAACCTAACATGCATGTCCTTTCCATAGTTCATTTAAAAAACATATTTCTTTAGATCTATACCATTGTGACTATTAATTTCTTGACAGTATTTCAGTTGCACCACCGATACTAAAAACTTAAACCCGTAGCAACGCACGGGCACCTTACTAGTAGTTTAATATTTCCATTGGTGATAAATTATTTGCTAGTACTATCATAAATTCTATCAAATTTGAGACCACTGGCATGTTGCCATAACTACCAGAAATCCGCATTACAACGGTGTTATAAAAAACTTTGCAGTGATGGTTTTGTTATCGTCAAGGAGATCCCGAAGCACAGCCCACATACGATTTGAATTCACTACTACAAAGACCTTCTATAGCTACGGTTGGAAACGCACTGTAGCGGCAGGTATGGCCACCCGCCGCTACGTGTGGGCAGCTACAAAGAAATGGCTGTAGCGGCGGGTGTCCGAGATTCGAAAACCACCTACCGCTACAGCCAAAATAGTAAAATAAAAAAATGCCCCCCCCCCGTCGGGCCCACATCGCAACACCGGAGAGGCGGCGAATCAGCCGCCTAAGTGCCGCCGGAGAGGGGCGGATCCGAGGCTGCCATGCTTCACACCGTCGACGCCGCGAGGATGGAGGCCGCTCTGCACGTCGTCGCTGCCGTGAGGATGGGGGCCACGGATCCACCCTGCCGCCGCCGTGAGGATGTGGGCAGCGGATCAACCCCGCCGCCGCCGTGAGGATGGGGGCCGGATCCGCGGCCCTCGCATACCACGCCGTTCGTCTCCGCGAGGATGGGGACCGGATCCGGCGGAGCGGGACCATGGCGCGGAGGAGGGAGGCGACTTCATCGTCCGGCGGAGTTCCGCGCGTGCCATGGCCAGCAAGGTGGGGGGGGTGGCGGCGGGTGCGACGCGGAGGAGGAGCCGGCGGAAGATGGAGGCGCCTCCCCACGCCTCGTTGTCGGAGAGCAGCGCGCGCCATGGCCGGAAGAGGGGAGGGGGTGGGCGGCGAGGTGGAGGAGCCGCGGAGGAGAAAGTTGGAGAGAGAGGGAGAGAGTCGTTGGGGGCGGCGGGCAGGGGAGGGAGGAGCCGAGCGGGGAGGCGATAGTCTTTGGGTTAGTATGTTTTATAGGGCCGCAAGAGAGGAGGGGACAGATGGGCCTGTTGGGCCATATAGTGGCGGTTGATGGGCTGATCCGCCGCTAAAGCCTGTATGGGCTGAATAGTGGCGGGTGATATATGGCCCGCCGTTACGCCGCTAAAGCCCCAATTTGTGGTAGTGATTGCAGAAGTCAGTTCGAAAGTGCAATTTATGCACTCGCGACTGTTGTCTATCACAGATCCGGTCGTTCATCGTCTGGCGGATGCGTTGCGATGCGTGGCGCAATTAACGTGCAAGGACCACTGATTTATGTTGTTAGACATGTTTAGCGCGCTGTCATCTGAGTTCGCGGTTCTGAAGTTTCAAAACTTAGGGCTGAATTTTTGCGGCGCGGCAACTTGTGTTTCGAACTGTGGGGCGTCCTTTTGAAAATATCGCTGACAACCATAATGGTTGGCCCCGACCCGTTGCCTATAAATAAGCCATGGCATCGTCGGTAACTATAATGGTTTATCGGAAGTCCCAGGAAGCCACCCTGGCCCTCGTGCGAGCTCTCCGCGTGTAGCAGAGGCTGCTCTGGACATGGCGCGGCGGCCGGATTGGCCGCGGACGCGGAATTTCCCCAATCTCGCACGATGGCGGCACAGTCGCCAGGTACGCCAAAGACAAGGGTTGTCGATTCGACACTCGTTGGGATGCCTCGAAACCAGGAGGTGCATCCCTGGTGCCGCGTGCGGCGACGTGTTGAAGGGGACTTCCGTTCACCATGGAAGGCTGGGCAACCGTTGGAAACGGATGAAACAAGTTAACTACTGGGACGACCGGCTGAGTTAAGTGTTAGTATTTCCTAGCGGATGGCATGAAGGACTGGAGAGTGCCAGGAAACGTATGTAGGCGTATGGGCCCTCGAAGCCGGCCGTTCGGACCGCTCTCTAGTCGACCCTGGCCACAACAACCATAAACGCACACATAAATCTTTGCACTGTTCGTGCGGACAAGTGCTTCTCCATCAATACGGTACGCTCTGCTTCTTGCTACGATGTCAAAGAAGCCTAGTACATGGTTGTGAGTGTTGCGAGCAGGTATTGGCCTGCCTGGTTCTGCGCTTCTCACTGTTGCGAATAGGGATCGGACGTGGGTGAAGAGTCCATGTTGGCATCATCTTCGCGTTGGTTTCCATCAAGTGACAACCACGCAACCCGAGGACAGAGGATGCTGTCGCGCCATAAGGGCCTCCACAATGGTGGAGTATAGCTAGCTATAATTAGAGTTAAATAATAAAAAAATAAGAGAGAGAAGTTAGCTATGCTGCCGCACAGCTAGGATATTGACAAGTTTAAAGTTATGTAGAGATAGACTTGACTACACTTGTGGGTCCCAATACTAAATCTATGGCATTGGCAAGCTCCATGTCACAATTGGGTTAATAAAAAATTCCGACAAGTGGGTCCATATTTATTTTTAACTAGGATATTGACAAGTTTAAAGTTATATAGAGATACTTGACTACACTTGTAGGTCCCAACACTAAATCTATGGCATTGGCAAGCTCCATATCACAATTGGGTTAATAAAAAATTCCGACAAGTGGGTCCATATTTATTTTTAACAGAATGCTGCAGTTAGGCTACTTCTATCCTATCTTTTCAACTTATCTATTAAATATTGCAGGTAACAACGAGTATGGACGCCCTAATACTATCTCTAGTGCAGAGCCATGGGTAGCTATGTCCCCTACTGGCTCCCTACGGGGTACCATCCGCACCCTCTATCACGCTGACTCAGCCTAGAAACAGCATAGTATTAACTTTAAACGTCAGAATCTACAGGGTGCTAATGAAGGCAGGGGTCGAGTTTTAAACTAATTACACCCTCACGTGTCACGCTCTTTGGGATGGCCCGCGTGGACAAAAAGTATATTCTCAAGTCAAAGGTTTTTCCTATTTTAATAAATGGACAAGTTTCTTGTTCACAAGATACTTTTTTTTCTAATTTTGATGTTTTAGTGACAAAAACAATTTTTTCACTAACAACGGCATGCTCGAACCTGACAACGGTTTGGGCTGAAACCGGTGAGTGGGTTGGTTTTTGATTTAGGCCCATTTGGTTTGGTCGAAACGGGCTGGATGATGTAAAGATACCACATATAGTCTCTATACTAAATAAAATAACTGGTAAGGAAAAGAGTTAAAAAATAAAATTATTGTGCCGTGTCAAAGAATACACACGGCAGAAAACTGCATGTGCCGTGTGCCAAGGTATGGGCACACGGCACAAAGATCGCCGTGTCAAACCCCCATATGGCGTGAGTTGTGTCGTGTGCCCGCTTTCAGACCCACGGCACAATTTAGTTTGTGCCGTGTGCCACCTCTTAACACACGACACAATGGTTTTTATGTCGTGTGTCAAAGTGTTGGCACAAAGCACAAACATTTGTGCCATGTGCAATATTTGTGCCGTGTGTATTTTCTATGTCGCGTACCTGATAAACTACACACGGCATAAAATTTGGCACACGATATATGAGCCGTTTCCCGTAGTGGTGACAGCTGATCCTTGCTGCTTACATTTTGACCAACGTTACACTTGCCTGATGTGGAAGTTTGTTTGCTTTGTCTTTGATTCAGAACTTCCTTATTATATTACCACACATGGTTACGAGGTGCTAATACGTGGATAGGAATAGGCAATTCAGCTATTTCGATAGATTGTAAAAATTTAATTCAGATTATCATTTCAATGAGATCCCTTATGCCTCTTTGGACCAACTCAGTTATATGTGAAACAGCTGCCTTTAAAAATGTACCTAAAATGTAGAAACAGTTTGGCATAAGCAGCCTGTTAAGCATTAATCGAGAAACAACAAATTATTTTTCTTGCTGTACCTAAAAAGTAGCACCCACCACAAAATGATTCAGTTGCTGCTCAAGGCCGTACATACAACTAGTACTAGAGGAAAAGCTCCGAAGCTCATGAGTAGCTCGGTTCAGTTCAAATTCTAAACGAGCCAAGCTAAGTTTATATTTTAGCTCATCAAATTAACGAGCCGAGCCGAACTAGCTCTATATCCCTGGCTCATCATATTATGCAATAAAATATTTTAAATTGGGAGAAAATAATGTTTAAATTGCTCTATATCCCTGACTCACGAGCCAAACGAGCTAGCTCGAGCTGATTACCGAGCCGAGCCGAGCCCAACTTTTAGCTCGTCAGTGTAACAAGCCGAGTCGAGCCTAACCAATTTTCTAATGAGAGAATGCGAGTCAAGCTGAGCCGAGCAGCCAGCTCGACATCCACCCCTAGATACACTAAATCCATTTTCAGCACCCTGACATATGATCCTTCTGTTCGTGCACCTATTGGAGGACCCTGACAAGCTTAACTAAATTTGTTTCTGATTCAGTAGAATATGAACCATGGAGCTATGAGGACCCGAATTTCACCAAAGTGAAACCCGGACCCTTTGTACCTCTATGTCACTCCCAGGAGAGTGGCACGTACATCCAACACATGTTAGTACAGAAAAACCATAATTAAAGAGAGTAATCAAGGCAAGATAGTAGAATCTCCAAGTACATTATTATTATGCATAAGTCCTAATCTCAAGAGTACAAGAGCGTGGCACGCAGGCCATCGCGAAATCAAAGTAGAAATCTAGCGGAAGCGAAGCGGAAGCATCTCTGATGAAGAACGGTGGTGAAGACCATACCCACAAGCGACTCGAGTGTAGGCGAGACCATCACTCCTCTCCGTCGGCTCCCTCACTTGGCTCGGCCGGCTCCTCGGCAACGGCGTCTCGAAAAACAAAGTGATAAAACCGTGAGTACATAACGTACTCAGCAAGCCGCAAACTACCTAGCAACGATGTATGCATGTTGGGATAGTTCAAGGAAAGACAAGGGATAGCACCTAAAGCATTATTCCTCAAGTCTATGTGAATCATATTTTATTATTAGTCAAATTTTATAAGTGGCCTTGCAGGAAACAACACAATCCTGCAAGGGTCAAGTTTTATGTCCAAGCACACCTCCACTGGACTATAGCTCGAAGCCGGAAGTAAAACACCTATCGGAGGGGAGAAGTAGTAAATGCTAATCAAGTGGGTCGCTCAAAGGTAGTGCCCATACTTTGGGCTAGACTATACGTATAGATTTATATATCTCTGTAGAGAGTAAGCAACTGTACCCACGTGAAGAGGTACTCAAACAAAAGACCACCGTCGTGGCCCAAGCAAAGCAACACTCACAAGATCACTCCCCAAAGCATCGAACGGGTGGCGCCCGCCCTCGGGTCCGGGATCCTCTAACCACAACATAGGAAAAGAAGGTCCTGAAGGGTGTGACAAGGCGTACCACGGGCCGGTGGGATATCCTCTCGCTCGTGGGTCGAGACAAACGCTCCAACACCCACTACCACTAATCTCTACACCACGACGGGCCACCCATTCCTCCGCTAAGTATCATGATCCAGCCCGCCCATACAAGTCACGTGGTATGCTAGTAGACCAAAGAGCAAGCAAGCACAAGAACCGGTCCTTAAGCTGCCGGGGTGAGTCACCATCCCTCTCCTCAAAACAACGAGTCTCAACAACGAGTGTCACCACAACAGGGGCCCCATAAATCCAAGGCCCCTACACAACTGTATCCGCAACAGGTACTCTCCAAATAGAGACTCCCCGGAAGTCTCCCAACACCTAACCACCTACACTCGCCCCCGCAAAAGTCCTACAGGGTATCTAGTACAGAAATTCGACACCTAAGAAACACCTATAATTTATTTTACACAAAAACATGTATAGTCATCATGGGGTTCAATTAAGCAACTAAGCAAGCGAGTAACGATGAGAACAACCTATGGCAAACGAGTGGCAAGGATAGCATAGTATGGCATAGGTAAACTACAAGTGCAAGTAACCATTAATCATGCATGGTCCAATTTAATGCAAGTACTAAATAGGAGCAAGAGTGGTCAAGGATTGCGGCTTGCCCGGATAGGGCTGCTCCCAGGCCGGGTCGGGGTACTCGTACAGCTGTTCCGGCGGAAACTCCTCATACTTGCGGCTCGGACGGGAACTCCTCGGCACCCTCCGATAGACGGATCGTGAAACAAGGGTTAGGCACGCATAACGAGGCAATAGGAAAAAGTACGAAACAGACGACAGAAATTACGGTACTAGAACATGACCAAAAGCTACCAAAAGCTACACTAACGCGTAGAGAACGTCGCTACGAGTCCAACGCAACTCGACCACTTATTTTTCCGACGCTCCGGGAAAAAGATATGAATTTCCAAAGATAACAAATTATGAAAATTCAGGAAAATCCAATAAAAAGAAATGGAATACTCCCTGGAATATTCTTTGCCACGTAGGCGCCACGTCAACTCCACGTAGACGCCACGTTGGTTAAACACCCTACGAGATCAGCACCACGTGGCATTACTTCGCCACGTGGATGCCACGCAGCCGCCACGCCGGATGACAAATAGGAGCCACGCCAGCATAAACCTAACCTACGTGGCGCCACATCGGTAGAAAAACCTGCTACGTCGGCGACCATGCCAGCACTATGGACCGGGTCCACCAGGAGCTCCTCTCTCCTTTTCTTTCTACGATCCACGAAGACCGGGTCTACGCACCCGTTCAAACTCAACTCTGTGGACCAACGCCGACCAGCGAGGCCCCGCGACCGACGTCGGCATGACGCCGCCTGCCGGAGGGGCGGCGCCGCCCGAGCGCCACCCTGCGCCCTGCCGGAATTCCCAGCTCCCGACGATACAGCTCGCCGGTGGTGGAACCACGAGCACCGAGACGACTCCCCGCATCCCCGCGCATCCGACCGCGAGGGTCACGGAGACCAGCTCGCGGTAGCTCGACGGTGAAGGCTCGTCGGAGATGCCGCGGCGGCGCGCGCACAAGGGGGACGCCACTAGGGTGCCCAAATCCCACCGTTGAGCACACCGGAATGAAGCTCATGCTGCGAGGATCACAACTACACCTTCGCTCACCCAAAAAGACGACCGGAGGCCCGCCGGCGGCGAGTACCGCGGCGGCGATCATGGCGGATCCACCGCGACCCACCAAGCAGCCACCTTTCTTAACAGAACACATGCGCACCAGCTACTACTACCTTCCGCGAAGCTAAACGAACGATGAGAGACACATGAGCTACGCCCAAACCATCTCCTCACCGCCGGCCATGGTGGTGCGGTGGCGGAGCTTGACGGAGGGACCAAATTCGACACGAATCAAAGGGGAAAAGAGGGGGAAATGGGGCGGCAGCTCACCAGCTAGCTCCCGACGGCCACGGGGAGGACAGGGAGGCGCCGACGACGGCGGGCGGCGAAGTTTGACGGCGGCGGACGATGGGCGACGTGCGGAGGAAGACGGTGACCACGCCGTTCTTTGTTCCGCTGCAACCACGGGTCAATGGACTCGCGCTTAGCGCCAGGAGGTAGGGCGGACGAAGGGGAATCTAGAACACGAGACAAGCTTGGCCGAGGCTCACCGGAGATGGTGGACGGTGACGAAGAAGACGGCGGCCGAAACTTGGACGGGCCCGCTCTTCCTCTCTTCTCGCTCCAAACGCGACGGGAACTACACCAGCAGGAGCGGCGTCGCACGCCGTGCACGAGGACCAGCACGAGCAACGCTAGCTCGCTACTTCACCCATGGCGGGGGAGAAAAACTCGATGGCAGCGGCGCTAGGGTTTGAGAGGTTGGGGGAGAAGGGAGGCGGCGCCGGGGTTTTGAAGACCAAAAAGGGCGAGAAGGGGTTGGTGGCGCGGGCCCCTGGCCGTTGCGGCGGCGCTAAACGCCACTCGTTCGAGGTGGCAGCCGCTCCGCGCGCCGCGCGCTCGGGTGAGCTGGAAAGGGAGGGAGGAAGAGGATGACGTCCTGTTCGGGTCGGGCTGGGCCTGCAGCTGGGCCGCGCGAAGGGGATGAGGGGATTCGGCCCATGGCGTATAAAAATTCAAACAATTCGTCTTGCGAATTAATTCAACCGAATTGAGTTCAAATGTTCCCCAAATTGATTCAAATTTGTCCAAAAACAATTATTTTTATTACACACCATAAGAGTACAATGATTGGGCTGTTACAGGAGCCTTGATCAGACTGACCAAGTTATGCATATCATGGGTGTATCATTAGTGTATATTTGGTCCGCCAAATAAGTGTACGAAGAAAAGAAATTTCATTATGCCTTTTTTTCAGCTTGCACAATGAAGAATTCTCCCTGTCGGTTGATTGTGACTGCACAATGATTTGTGTATATATCCTTTTTAGGTTATTCTAGTTAAAATAGATTGGTCTTATATTGGTCGATAATCATCAAAATCTTCATTATTTCTAAAGCCTCAAAATTAATGTACTATCTTTTTTTGGAGAATGTTGTTTTTTCTGGATTTGGCTGCTACACATGGATTCGGCCTCAAGATGACAGTGGCAGGGATGGATATACTGCAACAATACGTGGTTCAAAACTTCGAATTATTTGTGCTGTTACGCATGAGAGTTGTTCATGATTCGGTTGGTACCACAATTTCTGCGGAATTGGACATGTGACTCACTTTTACTATTCATACCGTTCTTCACAACTTCATGAACAAAGTGTGTTATTCATACATAAAAGTATATATGACGAACGTTCTACTGGTACTTAATCTCACTTAGACTTTTATTCTAGGTTGTTTGTTTACTGAGTAATAGATTCGGGAAAACCGGGTTGTACTTGTAGGCTACACGTGCCATGCTTGTCGGTGTTGGATACACCGGGAATGTAAAAAGTGGCTACCACTTTGGTAGCTCTTCTTCTTAATACAATGATACATAGCTCTCCAGCGTTTTTGAGAAAAAAAACATAGCCTCTTACTAGTCCGTAAAAAGTTAATTGGAATGATAATGATTATGTAGCTATGTCCCAGTCAAACAACCATACTTTCGTACAGATCGTGCATTCTTTATTTTTGTTATAGAGAAACTATATATGGAACCAAGGGAGCAGAGTTGCATGGAAATGGAACTGATGACACACACATTCACATGGATCATAGTGAAAATGCAAGGCATTCTGTAATAATCTCTATCATCATGTAAGCTTCAAGACGATGTCAGTGATAACGAAGTTACACCTCTGTATCTACATTCTCTAGGAAATGTTGCTTCATTCCCCCATTCCTTCTTTTCCTTAGACTGACTCCAACAGAAGAGCTATCACGCGAGGCAAACACAAAATGCATCTCCGATCGGTACTGTGCACATCCTGCACCTTCTCCAACAGGTGAGGCAAAAGCGAAGGCAAAATTGCCTTCGAGGAGAGAGATGATGCAAATTTGCACTCCCTCTCTCCTGAGATGCATATCAAGAGGATACGGAGGAGCATGCGAGACGAAGAAGCGGGCCGAGCAGGGGTAGCGGTCGGGCACGCAGGCGCGCAGCGCGCAGCGGCGGCGGCGGCGCGCAATGCGGCAGGCGTGCTGGGCGGCCGGAGCGCCGGGCACGCAGCAAGCAGCGACAGCGGCGGTGCACAAGGTGGCTGGCGCGCTGGGCGGCCGGGGCGCACGGAGCAAGCGGCGGCGGCGGCGATGCGGGGCGAGCAGCGGCAGCCATCGCGCGAAGTGGCAGGAGCGGACCGGGGCGAGTAGCGGCGGCGGCGTGCGCGCAGAACACTGACCGCACGGCAAGCGGGGCCTGTGCGCTTCCTAGTCTCCAATCGGGATGATTGACACTCAAATCGGCCAAATTAACTTTCAATTTCTAATCAGATAAATCCTGATTCTACTACTTCTGCACTTCTACCGGAAATTAGTCTCGTTCAGAGCCGTTGACCTCTTGTGAGCGGAGCGCTAGTCTTGTCGGAGAATCAGAGCGAGTGTTCATGGCACACGGGACGAGCGACGCAGTAACCGGAGCAAGCAGCGCGGAGTTGCCTCTCCTCTGTTGGAGACACCACCAAAAGCACTCCCGTCAAGGTACTGTACACGCGAGGCAAATCGTGATTTGGCTCTCCAAATTGCCTTTCATTGTTGGAGTCAGTCTTAGCTTAGCGAGTTGCCTTATGTTGGCACTCGTAACAGCTGAATCCCTCGTCTAGAGTCACTATCTTCTGAACATGTCCTTGAGGGCTTCCACCGCTACTTGCACCAGCACATTGGCTATAGGTTCTTCTTGCAGCTTCCTTCTAATATAGTGTGATCCTTAAAGAGGAAGGATTTCCGCACCTAAGAGAATTTTCCCTAACGTGAATGTGTCTGGAGATGGCATGTCGATTCTTTCCGATGTGGTTGCTTCCTGTTAAGATGTGTGGTGCAGTTCTGGCCACTAGTGTCTAAGCCGGCCAGTTGTTAGCCTTCTTCGTCACGCTCTATTGCATTCCCCTCTATTTTTGGCTATTGGGCCATATAGCCCGTTTATGGTCCTGACTTAGCCCATGGTTGGCCATGAGTTGCGGGTCTTGTCCGTCCTTGGGCTATCGGGACTCGGGAGGTTGACCTATCACCTCGATTCAATATAGCCCGATGTCCTTTTCGTTGAGTGGTTGTGCTGCAATGTATTTTTACTTATAACAAAGTCCACCTTTGGATTCTTGCCATGTTCTTATGCTCATGTATTTATTGTACATAAAAAATAGTTGTCATATATGTGTATTTTTAAAAGGAAACTCCATACGTCTTTATAATCGTTGCTGACTTGTTAGACGACCAAGCTAAAAACATTACTCTATAGATCAATAATCAGCTCGAGCTAGTTTGTTTGATTGGGTATAAAACAATGAAAGAGCTAAATGAGAACAAAAATATATTATTTTATTACATAATAATAATATATATACTTAACAAATATTGATAAAAATATAATTAATTTGAAATAGGTTAGAAATAATTATGTAGTTAATATAGTTATATTTAGCATTTTACGGATGGTCACCATACTTCATGTGAGCTCTAGAGTTCATTGAGCTCGTGAGCAACTCAACTTGACTTGGCTCGCTAATTACAAGTAAGTTATAAACTCAGCTTGGTTTGTTGATGAACCGAGCCGAGCCGAACCAAGGTAACAATTAATTGAGTAAAGTCATGAGTTTCAAGCTTTTCCTCTGCCTAGAAAATAGCTGTAGGGATAGATAAATTTATGCTCTTATGCAAGAGTGTTCACGCTGGCACGATAGGATTGAATTATAGAGTTCATGCTCGCGCGACTGTAGGGCTTGAAGAAGAAGAAACAGGGGAAGGGAAAATAGAGGATGCGGGAGAGGCTGATAGGCGGGTCCAATGTCGGATTTGCCTGACTGGTTCTCTATGCAGATGTCTATCGTCTACAACTACTTGTTGTATGATTAATTCTACACTTATTTGATCTCATTTAGACTGTTATTACTATGTAATTAAAGAGGTCAACCCTGCTAGAACATTGGAATGGGGATGATTATGCAGATGTTTCTAAGATAAACAAGCTACTAATATATGTTTACTACCTATGATTTACGCATCATGTTTTGTACAACTATGTAAGCAAGGGCGTAGAGTTGTATCGGAACGGGATTGATGACACAGTCATTTTCATGGATGAAGGAACGGAGATTTAATGCTACATCCATCCACAAAATTTATGCCTGTGTATCTATGCTCTTCAGGAAAAATTGTTTTATTCCTTCATTCCTTCTTTAGCTTAGTCATTTGCCCTATGTTGGTTTCAGTAACTGCTTGATCTCTCCCATAATATAATTCTCTTTCCACCACGTGTCCTTGAAGACTTCCACCACTACTTGCAGCAGCACGCTGATTGGTGGCATTTTTCACACCTTCCTCTTAATCAACTGCATGAGTGGTTTGATTGTCCGGGCTATCCAGAAATCTCACGGGGGTGGAAAAATTCCTGAGACCTCCAACGCCTAACAGGACTGAGAGCACTTCGGGAGGAGTCAACGACAAGTGAAGTAATTTGTATATACATGGCATCACTGTGGTTGTGCTGCAGTATATTTTCTACCTGTGCAAATGGGTGCTACATATAATAAGATCTAATCCAGATTTTCCCATGCCCTTATGTGTCTCTATTTATTGTACATTTGTTAGATAATGGAAAAATTGTGTTAATCCCAGCGTTGGCTCTCAAAAAGAGAGTTACAGGCAATTACAATCACCGAGTGACTCGGTCATCATCAGACTTTTACAAAATGTCTAAATGAATATAAAGAAGAATATGCCTTATCTACAACTTTATTATATTCCAGTGCAAACCAGCTTGATAGGACAAATTAGCAGCATCTTCATGGCTATTCCAGAGACCATCTAGAATGATTGACAACAACAGGGAACACCACTAATGCGACGACAAAATTCCCATGAGGGACTATGTTGTCGGCGAAGAGAATTTGGCCGACAAATACATGTCAACCATGTTTTGGAGGCTAGAGGCCAGAATTAGGGCCATCACCAGTTGGTTCGGAGATGACCAGCAGTAGTCATACGCTCAGTTAGAGTACGTTGTTGTCATTGTCGAACAGACATCGCCATATCCTGGTCACCGATTATACAAAGATAGGGCGAGGAAAACGAGTTCTTCCCACTGCTTATGTTGGAGTAGAGATGGAATGAGGAGTCCGCAAGCTCCATCTCGTGGCATGATCTCCCCTATTAGCATCGATGGCACCAATCAGGATCCTAGATCATTGACACACTATAGATCAAGGTGGCAACATGAAGATGATGGACGCTGGGTCTGCCACATTACTACACGCAATATTGAATGCCGAGTATCACCAATGGGCGGAGCTGATCGACCGTTGCTCGTCGTGGATGGCGTCATTGTTAGACAGATCTCCTGCTGGCCCCAAAGGCCCAGCGACCCCAAATCCGCGTCCTGATCGGGGACGCCCAACCCTACATGGTTGGTGGGCCCGTCACACTGCACAATATAAAAGGACAGGTGAGGGCCGGGGCGCTTGGTACGAGGTTCACCGCGCCGCCACACACCTCACCGACATCAACAGAACCCTACCGATCTGGGAAGCACATGAGTGACGGGAAGTCCCGCCACCGCAGCCGCCGCCACGACGACGTCCGCCGCCACTTCGACCAACGCCCTCTGCGGCCGGATCGTCGGGATCCTCGACCTCTAGATGGCCAGGACGGAACCCTCGATCTTCCCTTTTCTCTTTCCTCTCGCCGGCGACGCCGCTCCGGCGGGCCTCGTCGATGGGCGTAGTGTGCCATTGCGGTGCTCGTGCGAGAGGAGATGTGGAGGGGCAAGGGAACGAGTAGAGGTGACCCCGGCTGACGCGCTCTAGCGGCGGTGGAGCCGGCACGCTAAACCATCGGCGGCCGATGGCCGCGCGCGGGAGATCCTCTCCGCCACCGCTGACGGTTGGTGCAGGAGCAACAGAGGGAAACGAGGGGAAAAAAACTGGAGGCTGCGGGGTCGGTCGCGGCCTCCCGGCAGCGGCGGAGCCACACCTCGCCGGCTTGAGGATTGAATTGTAGAGTTAGTTCTCGTGCAGTTATGCTACGTGGGAGCTTGATGAAGAAACAGGGGAATAAAAACATTTTCCTAAAACTCAAAATTCATGATATGAAAATGTTTATTTTGTTTTTTTTCAGTTTTGAAATGAACTTTGATTTTTTAAATTTTTTTGAATATTCATCATTTTGACAAATGTAACATGTTAATATTTATTTATACTGTGTTAAAAGTTCTGAATATTTTATATCAACATTTTTTTTAAAAAATATTGACTCTATTTTATTTAAATATCTATATCACATTCGTGTTCGTGTTATTGGGCTGCTCACGGTCCAGTGTAAATGTTGCTTCTACTTTTTTAAAATATTGAAATGGACTATATTTTTTAGAAAAAAAATCAAATTTTCATCAACATTTTGAATATATTATGTCAACATTTATTTATACTCTGTCAATATTTTGAATATTCCATATCAATATTTTTTGTGAAAACGCTGTTTCTATTTTTTTCCAAATATTGAAATGAACTTGGAAGTTTTAAAATTTAAATATTCATCATTATTTATAAACATATTATATTAATATTTATCAGAATTCTGAATATTCTATATCAACATTTTTAAATGACTCTACTCTATTTAGTTGTTGCTATCATATATGTATTATTAGACTATTCATGTTATAGTGTAAATGAGCCTAATGGGCAGATCTCCCCAACTGTAAAAAAAAGAGTGCTCTCTGTATAGGAAGTCCCAAAACCAGAGAAGCCCGTAGAACAGGATAGGTCATGTGTGCCTACATGTACACCTCGAGGCTGTTAACTAGAGTCAGACTAAAGGAACGGCGCAATGTCTTCGGGCAGTGTGTTCTACATATATACACGTACTCCTGGATTACAAGGAATCCTCAAGCATGACTTAAACCCACACGAATTCCTAGTGATCAACTTGCTTCCGGCGTGCGACGTTTTCAACTTTTCAAGGCTGTCGTCATGACGTAAGAAATCCTAGTGATTAACTTGCCACTGGGGTGGAACGTTTTCAACTTTTCAAGGCTGTCGTCATGATGTAAGAAACACGGAGGGCTGGGATGCGGTATCTTTTATGCTCTCAAGTCATGATTCAAATGTGGTCCACACGGAGGCTGTCACCAGTGAATGGACCCAATACAGAGACGTACGTGGACCTCCGGAGAGTCTGCTGCTGCTATATGTGCCCTCCCTTCCTCTTGAAACAAAAAAGTCATATAGTCATTCGGTACATTGGATAACCGTGCTATAAATGTCGTAAAAAATGAATCCCAAGCTGTAATGCCCTGCTCAGTTGGGAGCTTGGGATGGTCTTACCAATTTGACAAGAGGACGTGCGCAGTGCACTGCTGTGTTAAATGCTACGGACTACGGTACCCAACCGTATAAGTGAAATTACTACACGTGCTGGAATATCACCCCGGTACTATCCATTAGGTATTGGGAACGTGCAGTGTCGAAAAACATGCGCCGCTAGTTCTATAAATAGGTGATGGCCGAATGCAATCTTCAGATACCAACAAGTTCAGCAAGAGCTGTGTACAAATGGCGGTGAAGCCTATGATTCTTCTCGGTGTCCTCCTGGTCTCTGCAATGCTGCTGGGCCAGGATGTGGCGTTTGCTAGGGACCTCACTGAAACCAACGGTTGGCCTTCCTCTCTCTCTCTCTCTCTCTCTCTCTCTCTCTCTCTCTCTCTCTGGATACAAAAAATGAGGCCAACTTTTTCATAGGAGTGCAAATTAAAACACTAAGATGTATTGTTTCATATTTTCGAACTTACCAGGTGTGTAAGGATATATTGACGTACGGATGACTCCGTTATTTATTTATTTTTCCAGAATCAGAGGGCAAGATTGTGAAACCAGCCAAAGGGCCTGAATCCAATATAGTACATACCACTGCCAAGATCGTGAGCAAAAAATGGTACATTCCGTGCGACTATGGGGGAGTTGTTTGTTAATGTCTATAAGCAACGGATATGTACCATGTTAAATAATCCATTAAACATGGATGGTGGCTATGAACTACGGCAATAAGTGTCTTCGGTATCATCTGTGCTTTCCAGCTTTCTGAATTTGTATTTCAAGGCTGTATGCACCAATATAAATAAAGAATCATATCCGGTTACACCACCGTTGCGGCAATATACATGACATGGACTCCAATGTTAACTTTTTATTTAATATTTGGCCCTCAATATAGCTGTGTTGGCAGATTTTTCTATCATAAATTCTATCAAATTTGAGACCACTAGCATGTTGCCATAACTACCAGAAATCCGCATTACAACGGTCTTATAAAAAACTTTGCAGTGATGGTTTTGTTATTGACAGCTACACTACAAATGGGGTCCGAGTTTTATTGGTGGTCAACGGAATACAAGGCTGGTTAAAATCTATTTCTTATTATCGTCCAACAGACGCTAAAAATCTACTTTTAGTAGCGGTTCATAATGTAAACCACTTCAGAAAAAAATGCTGACTTCCCGCAGTTTCCTCCTGTCACCAATCAATGAGTTCCGCATGGATTGGACGATTTCCCCCATTTACCTTCTTTATCTCTCTCTCCCTCCAACTTCCCAATTTACTTCTCTCCCGCTCTCTTCAGAATTTCTAGGATTTTTTCTTTGATTAATATGAAGGCCTAAAAAAGAACCTCCATTTAGAGAATGAGTTATTCTACCACGGACAAAAAAATTATACCTTAATGTACATGCTTCTGTTCTCCAAATAAAAGTTTCCATTATTTATGACTAATTTATTATCTGTCCATCAAAGATGGAGATAATAACGGGGATGCATTGTAGAACAACCTAATCGTTTTGTTAGCTAGAAGAAAAACTAGCACATACCGGGGGAGGGGAGTCCTGGCTTCAGGAGCAGAAGCACATTATAAAGTGTTCTCTTTTTGTATGAAGCAGGGAAGCGAAAATGCAGTAACCAATGCTGTCCACTTGGTACACCGTCCTCTCTTTTCTGAGACAGTCAGTGACTGATATCCGAGCTATAAAGTGTGGATGCCCAGCAGTTGAATTCAAGGAAATATAACAAACACAAAATATGGATGATAAGCTTGGTAACACGCATCATATATGTGTCATAGCTTCTTCTACCACTAACCATGATTTCCCTCAAAGCCTGAGAAGAGCAGTCCTGTATTCACCCGCTGGCTACACTGCAGTATAGGACTGGGATGCATCAGGACAGAGTCAAGACCTGCTATCCCCTTTCCAACTCCATAGACCAAAGCATGCGGGTTGTGATGTCCCCCAGAGGGGAGCACCGGCAACATCACCGAGACGGCAAGCATGGTAACAGCCAAGAAAAAACAACACCCCTGCACGCAAGAGTTCTGCAGGATTTCTGTGAACTCCAGACGTGTCTCTACTGTGCGCGCAACATCTGATCCTGTTATCCACATTGGGCGTAGCAAATACCAATGTTGCACATATCCTTCACATGGGACGTGATCGAGGTACCGGTGGCATGCGTCGCCCATTTCTCATCTCCCCAGGGATGGATGAGTTACATGATCAATCGGAGGTACTGCCAGGGCCCAAGAGAAGTGAAGTAACCATTGAGCTCTCCCCGCCTGCTCCGTCATGTGGTCGCACAAAATTGGGAAATTACATTATGTTGTTTATAATTATTCAGTTGGACAGTTCTGGACTAGTAAAACTAGAATCGGATCATGCTGAATCCTGGCTTACCCAAAAAATCTGATACGCAACACAAGCAGAGTGAGACTAACGGGGAAGGGTTGCATCTGTTTACCCGAGAAGTAAAATCGACAGAAACATACGCTAATCAACAAGTGGCACTATACATACGTTTGCAAAAGTTTGTGCCTTAACTGCATCTACATGCCTACAATTGAAACAGAACACATTGCAGTAGGTTTGCCCTGCAAATGTGAAGAAACAGAGTACGAAACGCGGTTGCATAGCTTCAAGACAAGAGTTCCTGATCACGAAATGCTGGCCCTGATATTCTTGCTACATGCATCACATTTGAAAATGGATCAGTCTAAATGAAATTAAGAAAACAGTCCTTTAATTAGTGCAGGACATTAGTTGTGTGAGTTACAACCATCTATGTTCCGTGTTGAATAATGTTCCTTGATGCGCTTCCAAAAATATCATTTTCTGGGCTGTGGTAAACTCCAGTCCTTCAGTAGAAACTTCAGTTTTGTTACTGAACCACGAGTCTTATTCAGTGCACCTCATATTCGGTGTTGAATAAAATTAAGGTCTTGTACTGAATTCTATTAAAACACTGGTATTACCCATCTGATTATCTATTGACCCATCTCTGTTCCTTGCAAAGAGACGTAGAGAGAGGATGACGCTCGGTAGTGAGTCCCATGATGCAACTCAGGATAATTTATGAAAATATTTTGTAGTTTTAATTTCATATCACCTATGAGAATTTCATTGGAATAAAATTGATTGTTTTTTGTAGTTCTGAGTTTTTATGAAAACTGAATTAACCGTATAATCATTTCGTGATATTTATCACATTATAGCAAAGTGCAATTCGAGTGACAGGCTTTAGGAAAAAGTTGCATGTTACAGCTTTTAATGCTTTTGGATGAACTGCAAATTGAACATGATAATATTTAGATTCCCAATGGTCCTTCCAGAGCCTGTAAAAAGTTATATTTAGCTACACCTACTCATTCTGTAGTCTCCTTTAATGTTTGCATTATTACTACGTGCAAAAGGACATGCAACATTGACCGGTGTTGTGGAAAAATAAAACAGAATCGTAAATTCTCGGTATAAATAGCAGCGCAGAAAATTTATGCAATGTCTCTAGGTTCTGTTTATGAACTAAATCAGCCGACATATATGTCACCACACTCTAATATATGTACTAGTTGAATACCCTCGTGCGGTGCTGCGGGTTTTATATAAACTAAGATTAATATTGTAGACATGGATGTGAATGAGACATATAATGCTATGATGAGAATGGACAAAGTATATAAAAGTAGGGGTTTAAAGGCCATTCACAACGTAAGTCGTAAAGTACTGACAAAATACAGTTGTATAGGTGTAAATTGTGAATAAACTATTCTCTACTGAATGTAAGAAGGGAAACTACTTTATGACCACGGTGATCAGTGCCGCCCCCTCCCCCTCAAAAATCTGAAACGGTGTTACATCGACATTAGACCATGGGACCACTGGGAGTTTGGGACCAGCCGCTCATCAACACCGCTAGCGAAAGCGATGTAAATGCTCTCCCCATACCTCTACTCTTGGCCGCAGCGCACCATCCGTCACTGCTGCCTGCCCCCTCCCCTCTCATCTCATGGCGCTGGCCCCTCCCTCTATCCCTCTCTCCGCCAGCCCCCTCTCCGGCCTCACCTCTCCTCCCCCTCCGCTTGCCCCTCACCTCCTAAGGCGAGGAGCGACGGCAGGGTGAGGCACGGCGGTGGCCACAGGGACACGGAGGGGCGATGGCGATGGCGGGATCCAACGGGTAGCCACTACGCGGGGACCTCTGACAGCAGGCAGCTTGGGACTCCGACGGCGCACTCAGCAGCACACACGGATCTTGCTCCGCGGCACACGCATGGAGCAGCGGCGGCTGAATCCACCGAGACCGCGCCCACCGCCCCCTCGCTTTATTGCGTATTGAGCTCCTGCCTCTCTGCTCTGGCCGCCTGTACACGCCACCTCCCGCCTCGTGCTGCTCTGATGGTGTGCTGCTTGGTGGCTAGACAGTTCCAAGGCGAGATGTGCCCTGTTTTTACCAAAAAACAGAGGACGGACGGACGGTGAGGAAAAACAGAGGGGAGGGATAGAGGTGTTGGCCCACCTGCTGCTGCACAGTAGCGGAGCTAGACTCAAATGGCAATGGTGTCACCTAGTGTCGTCAAGCTAATAAACCATTAACAAATTCATACTTTTAGTGGAGATTACCAAGATTCATTGGTGTCCTGTGACACCATGAAACACCCCTGGATCCGCCCTTGGCTGCATACTGTCTCTGTGCCGGACGGTGTTGGTCCTGCTGCTGCCAGTGCATGGAACGGTAGCGGACGGAAGTGAAATGGTAGTTTGGCATGAATCTTGACATAGACTGTAATCTACCGGTGAAATTTGGGGTGGGCGCAGGACCCCGTGGACATAAATTGCATGCTCATGTAAGGAACAGACCATGCCATAGTGACTGAAAAAGATACTATTCTCTACTGAATGTACGAAGCACAGGAACTCTTTTTTTCAACAACGTGCGACTTAACATTTCAGCTTCCCTTCGAATCTTCAGCCAGTATGAAGTTAAGAGAATCAAGAGTTAGGAGATTATCAATAGAGACATGCTCCTCATGTACTTTGGTGCTGTTATGAATAACACTTGTATTCAATATGAGGGCACTAGGCTAGAATATATACATGTACAGGTGTGGGTAAATATCCACAAAGCCCCTTATACAAGAGGGAAACTACAATAATACATATACATCTAACACCCTCCCCCTCCCCCTCAAACGCAGGGTGGATCAAGAACACTGAGTTTGGAGAGGTAAAACATATGTCTGGTGCCAGTCTGTGCCTTGGTAAATAAATCAGCCAACTGAATTTCTGAAGGCACATACTGAGGAGCAACAATACCATCCTGAATCTGTGCTCGTGTATAAAAAGCATATAAGCAGGAAAGATCCGAGTTCAGAAAACAGTTAATGTTACTAGAGTTTTCCCCGATTCATTGTCACAGACATAGCATGGTATCTCTGACATTTTTTTGCAAATATTTCTTTGTTTGAATTGTTGGTGATTCAGTGTGACAATTTGAACTACACATCAGTTAAAATTGCATATTGAAGGGACTTAGCACGCATGAAATTTTCATGTACTCGCAGATACAGTTGTCAATCACGTTTTCAAAGACGCACACACAGCTAGCTACTTGTTTCTAACTCCACTAGCTCAACGAACCTGAAGGGTGGTCACTATTTTAAATAATAAATAACAGAAAAAATGTGAAAATACATTATATATGTTGTTTATAATCAGTTCGGTAGTTCTGGACTAGGAAAAGCTAGGATAGTGCTTTGCGAGAACGCAATCAACACAGTCGTACGTCTGATCGCTACTAGAATCAAGATCGATCTGGATGGAGCTAAACCAGCCAGCGTGCTTTGCGAGAATGCGAGAATGCAATCAACACGGAGTCGTACATGAAACAACAAGCAATTGCTGTCGTATACATCTGATGCCCAAGCCAACAAGGGTGGGTATTTTGATCGAGCCCTGGCGTCGTGTATCCATCAATTCCTCTTCTCTCCTCAGGCTCTGTGTTGCGCCCCTGCCGACCTGCAACTTTGCCTATCTGCCGGTGGTTAGTAAACAATTGAGGATTGGTGACACCACATAGCAACCAGCAGGGACGGATCGTAAAGGCCTAGATCTTTCTATAGCTACTTTCGGTAAATTCTATAGGAACACAAGCCTCCAAGAACATGAAGTCCTGACTCATCACCATACCAAAAACTCTGGCACAAGCTCCATTTTTCTTTTATTCAATTATTACAGTTCTAACAAGGTAAATTGCTTGATGCATGCATTGCTTTTCCCATCCTCACTGGGCAATTCACCATCAGGTATCATGTAGCATAAGCCAGTTTAGTATGACAGAGGTTATCACCTTCTCTATCCTAAAGTGTGTCCACTCATTGTGCAGGGCTTCTGCTATTCGTGATCAAAAGCTTTGTGAAGTCCAGCAACTCAGACTGGAACTGCGTTATTTTTCTTAGTTATAATTCAACCATATACATTGATGCCCATATCGACATAGGGTTTTCTAATTTCTTGGATTGCACATACTATATCGCAACTATCATAACAAATGTCCTGAAACTGTAATGTAGCTTCTTTCCTGCTGCATTTTCTTTTATTCAATTATTACACTTCTAACAAGGTAAATTACTTGATGCATGCATTGCTTTTCCTATCCGCACTGGGCACTTCGCCATCAGGTATTTTTTTAGATGAAAGGCTTATCGCCCTGCTTTACTTAAAAAGCAACAGATTACATGAGGTACCGGGGATACCGGTTTACCAGTCACAGTGCATATGCAAACAACTCAAACCAAAACAAACACAGCCTGCCTACTTACAAAAGGGATTACACCCAATTTGAACAAATTCCGCTTACAGGCCTACAAAACGCGAATCTATACCCAGACGCTCACTCTCTCTGCGCCTCATCTTCATGATTCTTCTTCCAAACTTGCCTACCCTACACCTTCCTTCGGGTGCACCGTCTCTTGTAGTTCAACAGCAGCTTGTCGGATCCCTTCTCTGTTTTTTCCAGAGCTGAGTGCACTCCACTTCTGCAACAACATCACAACTCTATGTATTAGCATTTCGGGTTTGTTTATAATCACATCTCTAAAAACAAACTCATTTCTATTTAACCAAGCAGCCAAACATGCCGCTGTAATGATCGTTGCGGTCACATCTATTTGACTACTTGATTTACTTTTAGAGACAATCCAGTTTGCATCGGGGATGCTATTTGGGCAGTAATTCCATCCAAAGCACTCTGCTAAGCTACACCATAGAAATCTCGCCACTGGGTACTGAAAGATCGCATGAGCTGGAGTTTCCATCTCGCCACACATCTTGCAGTTTGTCTCCCCCTTCCACTTCTTGCGTTTCAACTGTTCACTTGTTTGAATTCTATCTCTGTTTAGCAGCCACATAAAATTTTTAACTTTTAAGGGCACTTTAGCTTCCCAAACTGGATTCATCCCTGACCATTCCATCCCTGGATTCATCAAATGCTTGTAAAGGGATCTTGTGGAGAATTTTCCAGATTTCTCCAACACCCACTTCAGATTGTCTGGTTCTGTAGTTAGTGAAATTCCTCTTAGCCATCAGGTATCATGTTAAGCCAGTTTAGTATGACAGAGGTTATCACCTTCTCTATCCTAAAGTGTGTCCACTCATTGTGCAAGGCTTCTGCTATTCGTGATCAAAAGGTTTGTGAAGTCTAGCAACTCGGACTGGAACTGCATTATTTTTCTTAGTTATAATTCAACCACATACATGGATGCCCATATCGATAGAGGGTTTTCCAATTTCTTGGACTGCACATACTATATCGCAATTATCATAACAAGTGTCCTGGAACTGGTATGTTGCTTCTTTCGTGTTGCAATTAGCGTGTACGGGCCCTAAAAAAACTGGCATGTCCAGATCAACCAAACATACCATGAACTTTTACTTCCCTAAAGAATTGACCAGCTATGCCCAAGTAATATATAGCGCTTCTTTTTTCTTTGGCATTGCTCTGAAAAAAATATATTAGAGCTTCACAACAAACTTTCCTAGTTTTACTTGCATGAGAAATCCAGTTGACCAAGGTTACTCGCACACTTGTGTGGACTCTTGGCAGTTTAAAGTACTTGCAAACAAGTAGATAAGGCCATTGTCATTAAGTTTGAAACTGCATTTTGTCCAAAACAGTGACAAAAGCTAGAACGGAGACTATCATGTATGGTGTCATGTAGCAAATAATTAAGTTCATTTTAAGGGACAAATTTGTTGGCCAAAATAAGCTCATCACTCGCAAGATTTCGCTATACCGTGCAGTGCCATAGCACCTGTCGTATACTTGTCTTATGGGTATATAAATGATAAAGGAATGGTTGCGCAAAGACACGGTAACAAATCAATGAAGATAAAGGTGATGGAGATAGCTGGTAGACTGGTTCCTGACCGGTCTGGAATAACAGAGGATTCTATATACCGGTATGGAAATCGGACGGATATCAATACCGGCGTATGATGACTAGAGAAGCAAGCTAAGGAATAATTAGTAGTCTGTTAGGACTCGAATCAATAAAGAAAGCTAGAGATAGAGCTCCCATGTATGTAATTCATGTAACCGACTAGGACTCTGCATGTAACCCTAGCTCCCCGGATATATAAGGCGGAGCAGGGACCCCCGAAAAGGCTCCGAGATCTTGCAATTAGCAAATCGCTAAAGGCAATACATAATATACAAGACATAGGGTATTACTCTCAATTCGAGGGGCCCGAACCTGTCTAAAATCTTGTGTTCCTGCATGTTTCGTGTGTTGCACCATCGAATTCCACGCTCGTGAGGGACCGGGTAGTACTAGTGCTGAGTTTAAGACTCGACATTTGGCGCGCCGGTAGGGGTCCCGGTGAGTTCCTAGCGAGTTCGATGGCCTCTTCGTTCGGAAACCGACTTCGAGCCCGGCTTCAAGATCCGCTTTGGGTCCCTAGACTTTGAAGCTGATTCGGCCGAGAAAACTACTTTTGATGAATCCGACTCGTTGTCGGGCCGCAGCTTCTAAAGCGCGATCACCTGCCACGGTTGGCATCCTAGGCTCGGAACTCGGCGGATCCGACGCAGCTTTAGCGCGAACAATCGGACCGTCTGCATCTCGGATTGGTGCCCAATCCGTAATGATAAACCGCTCTTGCGAGTTTGTTAATGACTTCGAGAAAGAACATCCGGTCTTCTTCCAAGTGTTCATGACAGGACCAGTTATTCGCCAACTTAATCCCGAGGAAGCTGCTCGAAGAAGAAGCAAGGCTGGCAAGAGAAGAATCTGATCGTCGTCGCCGTGAAACGGAAGAAGCAAATGGAGATGAACAACCTCCACAGCCTTCAGCCGTGAATCTGCGCGCAAATGTTGCTGGTCAGGCCGGAGGAAGCGTTCCCGCGATCGCTCCCCAGCCACGGGCCCACTGCCGGACCGGTCCGGAGACCCGGAAGAAACGTCCCCAGGATATAACAGCCGACATGGGTGTCGCAGCTGGAAGGCGACATCGTTCTTCGAGCAGGGCTTTGGATTTGAGCTCCATGAAAGTGGAATTAAATGGCGCTCGGGTCTTCACGTCGCCGATTCATAACATCGTGGGAGTGAAACAAATCCTTGAGACAATACCGGAAGAAGTCTTTAATGCAACACCGGGGTTGCAACGCGCTCCGAATTTGGTAGATGCGGCTGCTCTACAAACAAATCAACTCGTCCATGACAGGTCGGAATCTTCAAGCCGCTCGTGTTCTTGCTCGGAGCGGCCTACGAGAGCTCGGTCCGAAGGAGCTTCCTCCGGAGGAAGGATTGGGCCTCGACACACCCCGATCGTGGATGCACATGAACGAGCTCCGGACCAAGATTTGTGCGTACCGCTTAATGGTAACCGGGACGCTGGAAACGTCCTCATCGATTGCCATGCGGAGAGAACGGAAGAACGTCGGAGACATGAAGAAGATGAGAGGCGTCGCATCGGTCATGTGGATGATCGTCCGCGGGACCCTGCCCCGCCTCGCCCGCACGTGACTAATTCGCCTCGGCGTGGATCGGCCGCTTCGGCGCCGCCCCCGGTGGAAATCCTCCGCGCAATGACCAGCGAGGGCAAGGTAACCACATGCTCATCGGGACGACCGGCCGAGACGAGATAATCGCCGTGATACCAGGGATCGAAGGGAACGCGACAACGAGGGACAGAGACGGGGAGCCTCGACATGACAATAATGATCGCCAAGCGGCGCCTCCGCCTCCGCCTCCCCTTCGCAGACTGCACAACCGGCTAACAATGATCGTCGGGATGGACCAGGAGATAGATATCAAGATGATCGATACTATGACTACTCCGATGATGATAGAGATCGCAACTACCGGCATTACCCTCGTCGACGATCCCCTTCACCGGTCCGGACCGGTCCGGAAGATGACGAGTACTCCGTGATTCCCGCTTTCACACGAGATTTACGCATTTGCAAATACCCCAAGGGACTTAAGCCCCGGGCCATTGATAAGTATGATGGTAAAGCACCTCCTGCCGAGTGGTATAATTTTAGACACACTTTGAACCAACGGTATCCAATGTAAAATTGCTTGTTGACATGTTTCGAGGACATCTCAAAATAATATGGTATTTAAAGATGCTTTAATCATGTCGCACAATATTAGACACACTTTCGGACACGTTATTGAAATCATATAAAAAGTAAGATGATATTAGACATATTTTTATCGTGTATCTACCCTCGTTTAGAGACATTTTTGACATATCTACCCTCGTTTAGAGACATTTTTCACACGCTCTATATTTTGATATTAGACATGTTTTTATCGTCTCTAAATGAGGGTGCTAAGAGTTTTGATGAACTCTTAGCATCGGACATAAAAATTTTGATGAACTCTTAGCACCCTCACTAGTGACAACGCCAAAATCGGAAGGTGGTCTTGGAATATTAATGCTAAGAGTTCACAATAATGCTTTGCTTCTTAAACAGATTCGAAGTTCATGAATAAAGAATACCTACCATGGGTACACTTGTTGTTAGAAAGCTATTGTCAAAATTACGGAATGCCTAGCACACAAGATAAGGGTTCATTTTGCTGGAGAGATAAAGTGAAGCTGATGGACAATTATAAAGGGATAGCATCGAGTAAAAGTGGGGGATGGTTCAAGAGTCAATGTTTGGACCAACTCATTCAATGCATGGCAGCCCACTAAGTCTTCAATACCCGAGCTCTTTTCATTGGAAAAAATTAAGCCAAGTTCTGCTATCACAGGTTAATGAACAAGAACACTTTGGAGATATGTTTCATCAACCATTGAGTACAAAAGAAATAGTCATTGAATTGATCAACAACATGCAGCTGTCAAATGATGGAATTATTGGGCCAAAGCCCATTAATGATTTCTATAATTCCTAGAAAATCTCAAAGGCCTATGAGGGATGCTTGGGAGTGCAATGTTTAGTACCACATTGCTAGTGGAGGTGGAGGGAGACCAACTTATAAACTTGGATGCTCTTGCCTTCCTTGCAAGTGTGAGAAAGAGAGAAGGAAGACCACACGCGCGCGCTCGTTCGCCTCGCCGGGCCGGGCCGGGCCGGCGGGGCGGGGCGGGCGAAGGCGAAGGCGCGGCCGCGCATCACCTGCGTGAATGGTCCGCCAAAATCCGGCTCCTTTCCTTGCGAGGCGCAGCTTCCTTTTGCACTTTATTTTTGCTGCGAGTCTAATACGTTTTTCTGTTTTGGAAACCGACTCGGTTTTAGGTTCGCCTAACCCTAGCGGTCTCTCCTATATAAACGTACGGGCGCCACCGCGAAACGATATCTCGAACTCACCTAGGGTTTTTAGCCTCTCTTGCTGCTGCGCCGCCAAGACTACTCCATCTCGATCGTCGGCGTGCACCGTCGAACGGGAGAGCAGGTCTCCGGAACCAGCGCCTTCGGCGATCCTGCACCGTGAGAAGGCGAATAAGGTTTTTGGGAAGCGCTCTGCGCGACTGCTCGATCGCTTCCACCACGGCGCGTCTTCCCCGCCGCGTGAGCCAAGCACGTCGCTGTTTTCGCCGTGACGCTGCTGAACGTCGTCGTCAACTCCTCTACTTCGTCGGGCCGGAAACGTACGTACCTTCTACTTGCATTATGTCTTCCGTACTAGCCTTTGCGTTCTATCTCTGCATGATAGTTATGGATAGTATGGTAGATGTGTTCATCTTATCTTGCTTATTAGATATGTCTAGATCTTGCGTAGACTTGTCTAATTTATTTAGCAATCTATATATTATGTTCATGATTTATTTCTGGATTAAATTAAAACTGAAAGTGCTTATATTTCCAACAATCCAAAAACCTTATGATAGGCACTTTAGTTTTATGGCTGGATTTGTGGAGGCACCGAGGCCGGAACGTTTTACCGGCGTGCACTTCAAGAGATGGCAAGTGAAAGTCACTCCGTGGCTTAACGCCATGAAAGTGTTTGAGGCATCCAATGGCAAACCTGAAGGTACTCTTTCTCCTGAAGAGGAGAATCGGCACAAGGAAGCCAATACTCGTACTTGTGGGCGCTGTGATTGGAAATCTTGCGGATCATCCGCAAGATGTGTACATCCATCACACCGACGCTAAAGAGTTGTGAGATGCTCTCTGCGCCGACTATGGTGGTTCCGATGCTGGCACCGAGTTGTATATCATGGAGCAGTACCATGACTATAAGATGGCCGAAGGCAAATCTGTAGTCGCACGGGCTCATGAAATACGAGTGTCCGGTCAAGGAACTCGACATGCTTAAGATCACCTTACCCGACAAGTTTGTGGCTGGGGGCATCATTGCCAAATTGCCTCCTTCATGGAGGGATTTCGCCACTTCTCTCAAGCACAAGAGGATCGACATTTCTGTTTCAGATTTGATCGCGTCTCTTGATATTGAGGAGAAAGCTCGGGCTAAGGATGGGAGAGCTAAAGCTGTTGAGGGTCGGACCATTGCCAACATGGTGCACCAACCACGGTCGTCTCATGGCAATGGTGGCAAGGGTAAGGGGAAGAACAATAAGCCTAAGCAGACCACTACCTTCAAAAAGAAAAAGAACAAGGAGAACGAGGGATGCTTCGTTTGCGGCTCCACCGAGCATGGGCAAAGAAGTGTCCACAGCGCAAGGGGAGGAAGCCTCCTCGGCAGAAGTCCGTGAACATGGTGACCGGTGTTGACACTACTGGGTACGGTAATTTACCGTCTGTATCTTCAGTATTTCAATCTACAAGTTGGTAGCTTGATACTGGTGCAAATGTTCATGTGTGTGCTGATGCTTCTCTGTTTTCTTTTACCAGGTCGCCCATGATTCTTCCGTCTCGATGGGAGATGGGTCACATGCTTCTGTTCATGGTGTTGGCACGGTCGAGCTGAAGTTTACTTCGGGAAAGATTGTTCAATTGAAGAACGTACAACATGTCCCTTCTATCAAGAAGAATCTCGTTAGTGGCTCCCTTTTATGTAGGGATGGTTTTAAGGTAGTGCTCGAGTCGAATAAAGTTGTCGTGTCTAAGAGTGGACAATTTATTGGTAAAGGCTATGTGTGCGGAGGCTTGTTCCGCTTTTCTCTTTCAGATTTTTGCAATAAATCAGTGAACTATATTTGTGATGGTGTTAATGAGAGTGATGCAAATGTTTGGCATTCACGTTTATGTCATCTGAATTTTGGTTCTATGTCTCGACTTTCCAGCTTGAATTTAATTCAGAATTTTTCCATTGTCAAAGGTTCTAAGTGCCATACTTGTGTGCAATCTAAGCAACCTCGAAAACCTCACAAGGCTGCCGAGGAGAGACACTTGGCACCTCTAGAACTTATACATTCAGATCTTTGCGAAATGAATGATATATTGACAGAAGGTGGAAAAAGATACTTCATGACTTTGATTGATGATGCGACTAGATATTGCTATGTGTATTTGTTAAAAACGAAAGATGAGGCTTTAAACTACTTTAAAATCTACAAGGCTGAAGTTGAAACTCAACTAGAGAAAAAGATCAAAAGAATTAGGTCCGATCGCGGTGGTGAATATTTCTCTAATGATTTTGACTTATTTTGTGCGGAACACGGTATTATTCATGAGAGGACGCCTCCCTATTCGCCCCAATCAAACGGGGTTACCGAAAGAAAGAATCGCACTTTGACTGACTTGGTTAACTCCATGTTAGACACTGCGGGATTATCTAAGGCATGGTGGGGGAGGCTTTATTGACATCATGTCATGTCCTAAATAGAGTTCCCATGAAGAATAAGGAGAAAACGCCATATGAGGAATGGATTGGGAGGAAACCATCGTTGTCTTACTTATGTACTTGGGGTTGTTTGGCCAAGGTTAATGTGCCAATAAACAAGAAACGTAAGTTGGGACCTAAAACCGTGGATTGTGTTTTTCTTGGATATGCTCATAATAGCATTGCCTATAGATTTTTAGTAGTGAAATCAGAGTTGTCCGATATTCATGTTAATACTTTAATGGAGTCTCGTGATGTTACTTTCTTTGAGAACATATTTCCTATGAAAGATTCATATAGCATGTCTAGATTATCTACTGATGTGATTGCTGAAACTACTCCCGAACCTGCTGTGCTTTCCGATCATGCTGAACAAACACTTGAAGCAATTAACGAGGAGATATATAGTGAAGCTCCTAGACGGAGCAAGAGACAAAGGATTGAAAAATCTTTTGGTGATGATTTCACTGTCTATCTTGTGGATGATACTCCCAGAACCATTGTTGAGGCATATGCATCACCCGATGCGAGATGATTGGAAAGAAGGCTGTACGGAGTGAGATGCACTCTATTCTTTCTAATGGAACATGAGAGGTAGTTGATCGACCATATGGGTGCAAACCCGTGGGTTGCAAGTGGGTGTTCAAGAAGAAGCTTAGGCCTGATGGTACTATTGACAAGTACAAGGCTCGGCTTGTGGCTAAGGGTTATACCCGAGAAGAAGGTGAAGATTTCTTTGACACTTACTCACCTGTTGCGAGATTGACCACCATACGCGTACTACTTGCTCTGGCTGCCTCTCATAGTCTTCTCGTTCATCGGATGGACGTTAAGATAGCTTTCCTTAATGGAGAGATGGATGAGGAGATCTATATGGATCAACCGGATGGTTTTGTAGTAAAGGGTCAAGAAGACAAGGTGTGTAAGTTGGTGAAATCTTTATACGGTCTAAAACAAGCACCTAAGCGAGTGGCATGAGAAATTCGGCTCTACACTCATATCAGCAGGCTTTTCAGTCAATGAGGCTGATAGATGTGTGTACTACCGCTATGGTGGGGGTGAGGGAGTTATATTGTGCTTGTATGTGGATGACATACTAATCTTTGGAACAAACCTTGACGTGATTAATGAGGTCAAGTCTTTTCTGTTCCAAAGTTTTGATATGAAGGATTTGGGTGAGGCTGATGTTATTTTAAACATTAAGCTAATCAAAGGAGAGAATGGGATTACCTTAACGCAATCTCATTATGTGGAAAAGATGCTTGAGTCGCTTCGACTACAAGGACAGCAAACCTTCTCCAACTCCTTATGATCCCAGCTTGATCCTTCGGAAGAATAAGAGAATTGGTAGAGACCAATTGAGATATTCTCGGATCATTGGATCACTTATGTACTTAGCTAGTGCTACTAGGCCTGACATCTCTTTTGCTGTGAGCAAATTGAGTCGGTTTACTTCTAATCCGGGAGATGATCATTGGCGTGCGCTTGAGCGAGTAATGCACTACATAGTAGGTACTGCGGGTTATGGAATTCATTATTCTGGGTTTCCTGCAGTACTAGAGGGATATAGTGACTCAAATTTGATATCCGATGCTGATGAGTTGTATGCTACGAGTGGATATGTTTTCACTCTTGGTGGTGCTGCTGTTTCATGGAGATCATGTAAACAGACTATCTTAACGAGGTCTACCATGGAAGCAGAGCTTACCGCGCTAGATACAGCCACGGTTGAGGCCGATTGGCTACGTGAGCTCTTGATGGACTTACCTATTGTCGAGAAACCGGTGCCGGCAATACTAATGAACTGTGACAATCAAACTGTGATAGTTAAAGTGAACAGTTCAAAGGACAATATAAAGTCATCAAGACATATTAAGAGACGTTTAAAGTCTGTCAGGAAAATGAGAAACTCCGGAGTAATATCGGTGGATTACATATCAACCGATAGAAACCTGGCAGATCGGTTTACTAAGGGGCTGTCACGTAATGTGATAGACAATGCATCAAAGGAGATGGGTATGAGACCCGTTTGAGCTATTCCATAGTGGTAACCCAACCTATGTGATCGGAGAACCCGTGAAGTAGGACCTGGGAAGAACAAGCTATTGGTCAGCTAGAGAGTATTCTTTTAAACCTTCTCGAGTAATGATGCAATACTCTCAACACTGCATGGCAGGTTGGCGAATGCCTTAATGTATTCTATCGGCTTTAATTAGCGAAGATGCTATCCTGCAGAGCATTCTTGAAAGAATACACCTATATGAGCCCGATCGTTATAAGGTCGCGATCTGTGAGACTTGGGTGATCTCTATTAAGCTCATAAAAGACCGCGGAGTACGACCTATATGCTCCACCCGCGGAGTAGCCTATCGGAGGTCCAAGTACCAGCTTTGACTCTAAGTAAAGCTTGTTTGCACAAGACTTGCAATTCAAGGCATAGTCCATTGTTCAAGTCGTAAACGAGTGTAGCTTATTGTTCTAGGTGGAAGTTCAACTTAACAGTCTCCACTGAAACACTGGTATATTGAACAGTAGTAGGATGAGGCAAAGTCTTGTTGGGACTTTGAGATCCGGTGGGGGATTGATGGAATTATTGGGCCAAAGCCCATTAATGATTTCTATAATTCCTAGAAAATCTCAAAGGCCCATGAGGGATGGTGGGAGTGCAATGTTTAGTACCACATTGCTAGTGGAGGTGGAGGGAGACCAACTTATAAACTTGGATGCTCTTGCCTTCCTTGCAAGTGTGAGAAAGAGAGAAGGAAGACCACACGCGCGCGCTCGCTCGCCTCGCCGGGCCGGGCTGGCCGGGCGGGCGGGGCGGGGCGAAGGCGAGAGGCGCGGCCACGCATCACCTGCGTGAATGGTTCGCCAAAATCCGGCTCCTTTCCTTGCAGGGGCGTGGCTTCCTTTTGCACTTTATTTTTGCTGCGAGTCTAATACGTTTTTCTGTTTTGGAAACCGACTCGGTTTTAGGTTCGCCTAACCCTAGCGGTCTCTCCTATATAAACGTACGGGCGCCGCCGCAGAAACGATATCTCGAACTCAGCTAGGGTTTTTAGACTCTCTTGCTGCTGCGCCGCCAAGACTACTCCATCCCGATCGTCGGCGTGCACCGTCGAACGGGAGAGCAGGTCTCCGGAACCAGCGCCTTCAGCGATCCTGCACCGGTAGAAGGCGAATAAGGTTTTTGGGAAGCGCTCTGCGCGACTGCTCGATCGCTTCCACCACGGCGCGTCTTCCCCGCCGCGTGAGCCAAGCACGTCGCTGTTTTCGCCGTGACGCTGCTGAACGTCATCGTCGACTCCTCTACTCCGTCAGGCCGGAAACGTACGTACCTTCTACTTGCATTATGTCTTCCATACTAGCCTTTGCGTTCTATCTCTGTATGATAGTTATGGATAGTATGGTAGATGTGTTCATCTTCTCTTGCTTATTAGATATGTCTAGATCTTGCGTAGACTTGTCTAATTTATTTAGCAATCTATATATTATGTTCATGATTTATTTCTGGATTAAATTAAAACTGAAAGTGCTTATATTTCCAACATCAAATTCAAAGGATGAATGGAAGCACATGAAACAAACACACGAATAGTCAGCCTCATAGGTATATAAGAAACTCATTGGTCACATGTCGATACATCCATCTTTCATGTGGCTATGGAGATCATCATGTCAACCAAGGCACACGGTGTTCTTCTGGCTACTCTTACAATATAGATTCAATACAAGCGCAATGTTCCGAAGGAAAAACATGGTCCTAGAGTCCTACACATGTGATATGTGCATCCTCCAAAAGGAAGAGACCATAAAACAACTATTTCTAAGGTGCAACTTGACGGCCTCGTGCTGGCGATCCATTGGTATTTACATTACAGCATGGTTGCAGGCCCAACAAGCTATGAAATGGACAGACAAAGCTCAAAGTCCTATTCTTCATGGACATAATTATTCTAGTAACTGGATTTTCAACAATGTCGACCCATCAATAGATAATTACAAAAGGATGTTCCTCAAGGAGATGACAGCATGATACTGGTTGTCCATGGAGCCAAAGCTAAGCATGTGGTTAGAATCAAAGAATGGATACAAGAAAAATCCTAGATAGCTCTTTGTTTTCGCCTTTTTTTCCTTTCTTTTTTCTTGTTTTTACTTATGCACTCACTGCTTTTGGTCTTTAATGAAGCACTGTAGTGGTACCAACCCTTCCAGTTTCCTTTAAAAAAAGAGCAATTATGAATTAACCTCGAACTCGTCTGCTCTCAGGAAGATGCTTTGTTCTTGTATATGACCAGGGTTGATGCTTCTCTTCACTAACAGTGCCGCTCTGCATTTCAGCGTACTCCCTCTGTCAAAAAATATAAGGATTCGTTGACTTTCAATTGTCGTGTTTGACTGGTTGTCTTATTTAAAATATTTTCAGAAATACAAAAATTAATCATTAATACTTAAAGTATATTCAATAATAAGACAAATTATAATAAAAATATAATATTTTTTTAAAAAAATTGAATAAGACGAGTGGTCAAATGTGATGCCGGAAAGTCAACAAATGCTTATATTTCTGGACGGAGGTAGTATTGCATAGGTGTAATGGATATTCTAATGTGCAAACTCTCCCATCAACAATAAAATGACGTATAGTTGTGGCTTTGTCACCTACTAGGTTCATTAGTTGTCCTCGATTGTAACACCTGCAACATATTTCATAGTGTATCCTTCTGCATGGTGGATCCGGAGCTAAGGATATTATTAATTGTTGTTCCCGTACTGTTCACTTGGATATACCTATTACCCTATTCATTACCTCGTGCTCGACAAAATGCAATGAGCATTGAATTCGCTTCACAGGCGATCGCTTCCAGTAAGGACACATAACCTTCTTCATCTTCATCTTTGATTCCTTTGATCAGCCTAAGCTGGTCAGGCCTCTCCCGCACCAGAACCAGTGCCAGATCCCTTTTCTTTAATCTCCCTTGCGAAGAATGTGTCTCATGCTGCTTCCTCCCATGCACCACATAAGAGCTTCAATAGGGAGGCTGCCTAGTAATTGACTGGTGTTGAAAGATTCCCTAGGCCTCTGATTCCTAGCAACACATGCATTTTGTAGATTCATGACATCCCTTTGGTTGCTACTTAGGGAAACCGCATTGTATAAAGAACGGGTAGTCTTTATAGCTAGGTCCCACAATAGGTAGGAATGGTTATGTTAAATTCTCACAATGCATAGTCCACATAAGTAAATATATGGCTCCCTATTAACTAAATCATGCAGTTCTGGTCTCTTTTTTGCAAGAAAGAGAAGGATAGAAGGATAGAAGCATCAAAGAATAAATTGTTTATTCATATGGGTGGGCTATATGTATATGGGTACCTTTTGCCATCAATGCTATAAAGACTATTTACACAATGTATATAGATGGGGGCAATATGAGATTATTTATTGTATAATGACTGGTTTTTTCTCCATTCCGGTTGCTCTTGTTGCATTCTCTATTTTATGGTTGGTGTATTATGCTTGTATCAGTACGTGCATATAGGAGATCATCAAGTCCAGGAGCAATCGTACGAGGACTTTCAGAATCAAGACTTCGAAACGTTTGACCAATCCTCCACGCATGAAGAAGGCAAGTGTCCTTGCTTATTTGATCTTTTTTGCAGACTGGATTTATACCTATGGCCTGTTTGCATGAGAAATTGACGGGAAAACATATTATAGGACTCTCCTAGAATTGTTAGCCATGCCTTGTTAACCTGGATAAAATAGGATCGCTTTTTATGTAATTGCTTAGCATGCTTAGTGGAAACTTATTTTAACTTGACTAATGAATTATATCACATGAGGTTTGGGAATGATAATTTTAGCAACATGGAACATAGGGATCTGAGCATGTGGAATGTTTTGGTTTGTACCGAGGGCAGGTGGATTGTGGTATGCGTGCTATAGATCATAAGGATCGGTTCTTGGAGCGATCCCCCAGGAAATCCATGCCAACACAAGGCTAATATGGGTAGGCTTGACATATTAGTTAGGGGACTCTCCCGAGTATCGTTAGATTTGGTGGGATGGGTGATGAGGGACAGGGATCGACGGGTCGTCCCAAGACTCGCAAGGCACGATAGGGGGCCCTTAGTAGGACGTACCGAGTGGTAGTCTCGTAGCACTTGCGGTGCTCTCTTGGCATCACACCATAGGAATTGTATGATCTGGGAGGAGAACCTAATGAAATGTCTTCCGGTGCTCTCTTGGCATCACACCATAGGAATTGTGTTTGAGTAAAGGAGACTTTAGTCCACCTAGCAACGAGGGGACGGAATCAACGACTTATGGGTAAAGTGGTATAACCTCTGCAGAGTGTAACATGTCATGACAACCGTGCTCACGGTCACGAGCGGCTCTGGAATCCTCACTTGATTAGGGGGCATGGTATTGATGAGTATGTTGGGCCCTGATCGATGTTCGTGGGATGATTTGGGCTGGTTGGGTTTCTTCACACATAGTAATTAGGATGCTTAAGCCAATTTGCGAAATAAAACTAGCTTTATGCAAATAAACCCTTTAAATACCCTATCCTTGTAGCCAATTATCCGTTTCTCCACTTGTTGAGTACGACACGCGTACTCATACTTGCTTTACTTCGTGTACAAACCAGTACTACACTACAGGAGAGGAATGGGATAATTATGAAGACAACGTGTCGGAGTACTAGGCGGGTGTTCCCCGGTTGATGCCTGTGAAGATGGAACTACTGCACTTGCTTGTTGCTGCTGCTATTTGAATAAAGTGATATAATTTTCTTTTAGACCTACGGGTTCTTTTGTAATAAATACTGTGATACATTTCAGATATGGTTAATTATTCTGTTTAGTTTAATTTGTCGCGTATGTGTGATTCAGTTGATCCTGGCACACATACGAGTACTCGTATTCGTTCACTGCAAAATGGGGTATGACAAGAAAATTCCTGAACCCCTCTCCAACCATACACAGGGACTCAGCCGACCGTGTGAGTTATGACGCGAGTCTTTATCTAGTGCTTTGATTGGGAAAGGTGAGGGATTTTTTTTCGCAACCGGTGCGAGATATGGGGGTGAAACCCCAAACTGGTGGGCTGTCACTCGGGCGCTTTCACCACTAGGCCGAAGGCTTGTTTGCGTGTCCTACAAGTAAAATAACATTGATCTATCGTTTTGGTTTTTGTAGAGGATCCAAACAATACTGACCATTACATGAATACAATCAAGTTCAATCCTTCTTCCTCTTCTCATTCTTCCCTTCCCCAGTACGGGGAAAATCGTTGTTTGCCGAGTGCCCAAACCTTTGGTGAGTTTATTTAATCAGACACTCGACAAAATACGTATATGCCGAGTGCAAAATAAAATACTCTCGAAAAAAAAAACACTCGGCAAACTCCCTTGTTTGTCGAGTGCCGGAAAAAACACTCGGCAAAGGGTTGTTTGCGGAGTGTTTTTTTTCGGCAAGTTTACCGATTTTTTTTGCACTAGGCAAACTATTAATTTTTTTCTCCTTTTAAAACTTCTCCCACTTACCCCATACAATATGTAACTCCATGTTACAATTTGAAGTTTTTTTGTACTCAGTTGCTATCTTTAGTTAATTTATTACATTTTAAGCAATTTTTTGAATGAAGGCAAATTTGACCTACAAATGATACAAATAATACAATGAGTATAAAATTTATATTCATGTTCATTAGCCCAATTTAGGACCTTACCCATGAAACAAAGAAATTTTCCATGTATTTTATAAGCAGAATGACCGCTAACGTGTGTTCGACTGATTTTTAAATTCTAAGAAAATAAAATAAAGTCGGAAAATCATAATATTTATTTATGATGTGACGGTATCACACGTAGAAGGTACGATATAAAGTAGAGAAGGTTTTGTAAAAGTTATCACATACATTGTTTACAAAACGGAGAATCTCCGTAGAAGCACCTTAAAATTAAGATTGAGTTATTAAAACTTAGAGTCAAATTGATGAATCTTTTTTATTTTGACTTTAAATCATTTTGTATAGTTAACAGCTCATATAAATTATGTTATGGCAAATTTTTGATTAATTTTAAAATTTATTTGCTAATTTATAATTTTTTCAAAATATGTAGAATTTTTTTGCCGGGTGCCGCCAAAAAACACTCGGCGAAAGGCTGTTTGCCGAGTGTTTTTCCTCAACACTTGGCAAACACGCCATGTCACCGATCCACCACATGAATTTCTATTGATCCTTCCTTACTTCCACCGGATCCCTCTCTCTCTCCCTTATCTCTCTCTCTCTCCCCCCATTGTCTGCCTTATCCTCCCACGCCCATGTCTTCTCCCATCTCTCTCGCCCCCCTTTCTCTTGCTCGCTGGCGACGGCGTGCGGCAGACCCAACAACGCTACGGCGGATCCACTCCTCCTCCCTTCCTCTACGGTGGACCCTCTCCTCCTCCCTCCCGTAGCGTCCGGCAGGGCAAGGCAGCAGACCCGGCAGGGCGTGGCCCCTAGGTGGCGCGACGGCAGGGCCAGGCGGCAGCCCCTAGGCGGCGGCCCCAAGCGACGTGACGGTGGATCCAGGTGGGGCAGCACGGGGCGCGCGCGGCTCTCCTCCCTCCATCCTTCCCTCTATGGTGGGCAGGGCGGGCCACGTGGCCTCGTGCGGCGGTAGGGCAAGGTGACGGCCCCCATGCGGCGCGGCTGCAGGGCGAGTCGGCGGCCCCAAGGCGACGCGACGGCAGATCTAGGTGGGGCAGGGCGGGGCGCGCGGCCTCGTGTGACATTGGTGGCGGCCAGGGCGAGGCGACGACGGTGGCCTGGACCAACATCGGCAATGGCGGCAGCCAATGGCGATTTTTTTAATTGTCCAAAAATATCTACCGAGTGTCAGAATGGACACTCGGCAAACAACACCTGCCAATACGAGATATGCCGAGTGTAGCACTCTGCATTTCGTTTGCCGAGTGTATTTTGGTGTTCGCCGAGTCTTCCGGACACTCGGCAAACGAATGATTTCCCGTAGTAATGCCCACCACATCAATGGCCATTTAAGCTCCTGTAAGATTGCAGCAAAGATCGTTTTAAATAAATAAAACATCATTGTTAATTAGTTCTGAGTATAACGACGATTTTCATTTATCATTTGTGTGCCATGCTAGAGGAAATTATATTTGTCAAATTTTAATTATTATTTCTTCTTTGAGGTGATACAGATTATATCAGCATTTATTTGCACTCATATCTGATATCTCTATTAGAGAGTATATGAATTGAAAATCAGATCTACTCGATTCTAGAGTAGATCTATACATTTTTATATAGGCATGCATGCATGGTTATTATTACATACAGAGTTTGCTGATCTAACAGGCACATGCAACCAAGGATGGTCTATGATCGACGGAATTACTGGAACATACATAGATTACCTGATTGTGTCTAAGACGAAGATCTTGTTATAGGAGCACTCATGGATGCCACCAAAGGCTCCTGTCGCAGATTATACCCCAGCATATATAGTAGCCAAAAGCACGACATGCAGATGGGCTGCCATATTGTTTTCCGATCAAGTATAACGGTGATGTACAGTCAGCGACAATAGACAGACGATGCATATTGCCGCCTCGCTGGACCGTCCAGCAATCTGCCGAGACTGCAATGTTCATCGGAGATGCTCATGGCCGCAAGATGAAAAATTGTGTCAGAATCTCTCACCTCACCGTGAACCTCAAGACCTTGGCTACTCCATTCGTGATGGAGATTTGTACCTTCTATACAATGATGGGCAGACGAAAAAAAAAACACCTGGACTGCTTGGCAAGAGACGCCAAGGTTTCATTAAAAAGGAATTCTGAGTCTTAAAACGATACGTTCCATTCAGTTTGAAGATGTTTCGCTACTACGGGTATTTTTGGTGTTTTTTATAATGGCAGTGGGTGGGTAATTTATCATATTAATCAAATGGCTACTATTTGTTGACTACTCTATTCGATGACCGAATGTTTTGTTTTTTTTGTGAGAATTTTTAGGATTTTGCTCTGATTAATGTGGAGGCCTCAAAAGGAGCCTCTAATTGGTATATATAAGATAAGATATAAGATAAGATGGTTGACTTGCCGCTCTTCGGAGCCATCATGCCTCAGTACGGATACTATCATCTAACACCATATTGTAATTAGCCTGGAGCTCTTGTCGTTTGATCTGGGTTTATTTACGTTGGCTCTAAATCCGTTATGTGGTGGTGCTAGAGCATCCCTCGCCAGAATTGGCTTAAATTTGTTCAAAATGGACTGGACGAGAGTTTTAGTATTATTTAATTACACAAAGCGGACAATCAGATTTCACTACCACAAATAGACACTATAGCGACGTCAGTGAAAATCACGTAGCGGCGCCGGATACCATAAACCGCCGTTAAAAATCGCGATGATTTTTAGCGGCGGACCACTTACGGACCGCAGCTACAAATCTCTGTAGCGGCGGCCCACAAGAGACCCGTCGTTACAGTCCAGTCCACCCCCAAACCCTACACCTGATATATAAATAGATCCTACTCCAATCCTCCCACCCCATTCCCACGCTAGCCACCGGCTCTCTCTCTCTCTCTCTCTCTCTCTCTCTCTCTCTCTCCGGCGATGCGACCTTCGTGCCCGACCTTGAGAGGGGCCAGCCGCGGACGGCGCGCGGCCTCTCCAAGTGCGGCAGGCGGGGGCGCCAGCGGCTTGCAGCCCTCCGTCCCCGACGCAATCCCCTCCCACGCAGCGAAGCTCGAGGCAGAGGCGGCAGGTCCGGCGCCCATCCTCCCCACCTCCAAGCAGCAGCGCACGCGGGTGGATCCGGTGGTAGCGGTCAGGGCGGAGGCGCCCCTCCTCCCCACCTCCAAGCAGCAGCGCACGAGGTGGATCCGGTGGCGGCGGCCAGGGCGGAGGCGCCCCTCCTCCCCACATCCAAGCAGCAGCGTTGGGTCGATCCGGTGGTGGCGACGCCCAAGGCGGAGGCGCCCCTCCTCCGCACCTACAAGTGGCGGCACTCGGGGTGGTTCTGGTTGCGATGACCGGGGCGGCGGGTCCTTCTCCGCACCTCCAAGCGGCGGCGCTCGTGGTGGATCCGGCCTCCGGCGCGAATTTGGCCTCCGGCGGCAGCGTGGACCTCAGTGAACGGGCGGGCGGCGGGCACCCGGGCCACTTCCCGGGTCCAAACGTGCTTTTTTTGTTTTCCTGTGTGATTGGTAGCGGCGGGTGATGATGCCACCCGCCCTTACTGCTCTTGTTTCTAACGGCGGAGCGCAATTTTTCCGCCGCTATTGGGTATGATTTTTAGCTGCGGAGCCGTAGCGGCGGGCTGTGATACCCGCCGCTGTAGCGGGTTTTGGCCCGCCGCTACAGGCCTTGTTTGTAGTAGTGTTTGGTAGAGTGCCTCTTATAGTCGAGGAATAAATGAAAACTACACAGAGGATTTGAATCACCCAGAGCCAGCCCTCCCTGCCAGTGCGATCCAAGGAGGAGGGCCTGCAGCTGTTGGGCTCGAAGTATAGTGATGCTGCAGACCTCACCAACGATTCGACATCCTTCCCCAAGGAGCTGTGTTGTTAGTATTTTTTTTTTTTGGTCTTAACATGTGTTATCAGTATTTTTTTATTACCATGGTTGAAATACCCTTGGTGCAGCACGTGGTGCCAGCTGTTAGTTCATATGAATTAATTGGAACAAAGCTCACAATAGCGACGAAAGTCGAACACAGCCAAGACGGGTTTTTTAAGCAAGGCTGTTTTGTTCGTCACATCTTCAAAGGATAAACAACACCACACGCATCTGCGGGCTTGCTTAGAAAGTTAGAATAGCTTTATAGCACTTGAAGGGGAGCCATCCCGAGACTGGATCTAGAAATGAACTGGCACATCAAGAATGAAACATCGAACCATATCTCATTTCCTGCATGAAATACAGCAATAAAATGCCTATTGGAGCCACCACATGAAGAGCTCACAGGGACAAAAGTGTTCTCCACATGTTACTCTATAAATGTAAAAATTTTCATAAATTTTGGAGTAAAGAAATTATTTTTTGAGCTAGCGAATAGAGATAAATGTTAAGCACCGACGCTAGTGGTATAGAGGCATGGAAATTTTAAGCCGATGGTACAGAGGGAACTTTTAAAATTTCGATGGTATAGAGGGAAGTTGAAAATTTTTCAATGGTATAGAGGGAATTTTCTCGTAATGTAATACCCATTCCATTTTTGGAGCACCATCTACTCCGTCCATGTGCCTTGCGAATGGAAGAGAAAGATTTGCTGGTCAAGCAAATTAAGTAAAATATCCATTACATATATAACTAAAAATTTGTAACAGCCCGTGTGTTTGTACCTTCAAAATTCGAATAAAATCAAAATTGGATGAAGTTTGTGCAAATTCGGAAAAGAAATAAATTCGGAATCACTTTAGTTTGAATTTTCTCGCGCTTGGGCCGATTCTTCTGCCACGGCCCAGCCACCCTCTCTCTTTCTCTCTTTCCCTCTTCCCCCGCGGCGGCCCACCCTTCCTCCTTTTCTTTCCCTTCGCGCGGCCCAGCAGCCCAGCAAGCCCAGCCGGGCCCGAGTTCCTGTTTTTCTTCCCCGCGGCGCCCGTACGCGCGTGCGCGCCCGTGAGCCGCACCCCCACCGTTGCCCGTCGTTTTCCGCCTCGACGTCGGCCGGCCCCGCGCCCAGCAAGTCCGCCTGGATTCTAGCGGACTCCTCGGCCGTCCTGTGCTCCCCCTTCTCCTTTTAAACCCGGCCGGCGCCCAAACCCTAGCTTCCACTCTCGCCGCCGTCGCCAATCCAAGGTCGCCGCAGGTGAGCTCGTTGGCGTCTGCGTGTTCCTCATCCTCCGCTCGTTGCGTTCCTGCTCATCGCATCGTCTCGCGTGCAGGATGGAGGGAGAGCGGGTGGGATGAAGCCGGCGGCCATCAACTCTTCCGTCCCCGCTCGTCGTCTCCGGTGAAGCTCGTCCCCTCTCTCTTGCCGTTCTGCGATCACCGTCGTGCATCGTCTCTACCGGCGCTGATTCCCCCGTTGTCGTTTCCTTGCAGCGCCGGAACACCTTCGAGCGTGGTTACCGCTCGGGTTGTGGCCATCGTCGTCGTCCGCTGCCGCCCCACTCCGTCGCGCGACGCCGACAAGCCTCCTCCACCTCGCCGGTGAGCCGTGCAAGGACCCTGGTGAGTCGCCGCCTCGATCCCCCTCCTTTTCCCTCGGGATTAGCCCCGATTTGGTAGCCTCCGTCGAGGTCCGGCCGCCGCGTGCCATGAGCGCCGGTGTGCCCGAGCTTCCCGTCGAGCTCATGGTGATTCGGGGAGCCGTGATGCTTCGCTATAGACCGTAGATGCTTGTGCGCGCGGTTGTTTGGAAAAAGGAGCTAGCTTTTGTAGGTTTCGGAGGAGCCCTGTCATGCGCCGCCGCGGATCTCACCGCCGGCGTGGCTCCGGTGGGCCTTTGGGGTCCGCGATGAGGTTCCGTTAGCCTCGCGCGTAGATGAGCTACCGTTTAGCGTAGGTTTTGTGCGTTGTGGTTGAGTCCGGGGGTTTCCCCTCTTCGCGCCTCCGCCGGCGAAGCTCCGGCGAGCCCGTGCCGGTGCTCCTCCGTGAGCTAGTGGTCGCGACTAGTGCTTGGCAGGTGCGCGTGAGACGGCTGCATCCGTGCCCGGTCTCCGTTTAGCCGCCGGCGAGCTACCGCGGCCGAGCGACGCGATTCCGGCGAGCCCCCTGTCCTGGCCTGGCGGCGCCGCCCTCTCTCGGTGGTGCTGGCGTGGCTAGCCACGTGGCGGAATTTCTGCTGATGTGGCGCCACCGTGGCCGAATCTCTTCCGACGTGGCTCCGAGGTGTCGTCTGCGTGGCAGCTGCGTGGCGTCCACGTGGCGAAGTAATGCCACGTGGTGCCGACCTATTGAGGTTTTGATCTGCATGGCACAAGCGTGGCGCTGACGTGGTGCCCGCGTGTCAAGGAATATTCCGGAGAATATTCCATTTCTTTTTATTGGATTTTCCCGAATTTCCATAATTCATTTATCTTTGGAAATTCATATCTTTTCTCTGGAGCGTCGGAATAATGCGCGGTCGGTTGCGTTGGGTTCGTAGCGACGAGATCTACGCGTTAGTGTAGTTGTTAGCTATATTCTAGTGTCGTAAATTCCGTCGTCCGTTTCGCTACTCTCGTACTTTCCTCGTTTTGCGTGCCTAACCCGTTTCGTACGTTACGTCCGCCGGAGACCTACGAGGAGTTTCCGCCCGCACCGCAGTTTGAGGAGTTCCCGCTAGAGCAGCCGTACGAGTACCCCGACCCGGCGTGGGACCGGCGTTTCGCGAGCAAGCCGCAATCCTTGACCACTCTTGCTCCTATTTAGCAATTGCATTAAATTGATCCATGCATGATAAATGGTTACTTGCACTTGTAGTTTACCTATGCCATACTATGCTACCCTTGCCACCGTTTGCCATAGGTTGTTCTACTCGTTACTCGCATGCTTAGAATCGCTTAGTTGCTTAATTGAACCCCATGATGACTATACATGTTTTTGTGTAAAATAAATTGTAGGTGTTTCTTAGGTGTCGAGTTTACGTACTAGATACACCTGTAGGACTTTTGCGGGGGCGAGTGTAGGTGGTTAGGTGCTTGGGAGACTTTTGGGGAGTCTCTGTTTGGAGAGCGCTCTGTTGCGGGCGCGATTGTGTAGGGGCCTTGGGTTATGGGGCCCTGTTGTGGTGATCATTGTTGTTGAGACTGTTGTTGAGGAGAGGGATGGTGACTCGCCCGGCAGCATAAGGACCGGTTCCTGGTTGCTCGCTCTTTGGTATACTAGCTTACCACGTGACCCGTATGGGCGAGCTAGATTGAGACGCTTAGCGGAGGACCGGTGGGCCCGCCGTAGAGTAGAGTTAGTGTTAGTGGGTTTTTGGAGCTTGTGTCTCGACCCATGAGTAGAGGATACCCCACCGGCCCGTGGTAGACCTTTCACACCTTCAGGACCCTTTTCTACGTTGTGGTTGGGGATCCCGGACACTGAGGACGGGCGCCGCCGATCGATGCTTTGTTTATTGATCTTGTGAGTGTTGCTGTGCTTTAGCCACGACGGTGGTTGTAGTTATAGTACCTCTTCACGTGGGTACGGTTGCTTACTCTCTGCAGAGATATATAATCTATACGTATAGCCTAGCCCTCGGGTAAGGGGGCAACACCATTGAGCAACACGCTTGATTAGCATTTACTACTTCTCCCCTCGATAGGTTTTACTTCCGGCTTCGAGCTGTGGTCCAGTGGAGGTGTGCTTGGACATAAAATTTGACCCTTGCAGGAATGTGTTGATTCCTGCAAGGCCACTTATAAAATTTGACTAATAATAAAAATGTGAATCACATAGACTTGAGGATTAATTGCTTTAGGTGCTAGCCCTTGCCTTTCCTTGAATTATCCCAACATGCATACATTGTTGCTAGGTAGTTGCGGCTTGTTGAGTACGCGTAGTACTCACGGCTTTCTCCACTATGTTTTTCAGACGCTGACTCGGAGGATCCCGCTGTACCTACCGACGGAGCCGCCGGAGAGGAGTGACGTTCTTGCCTACACACGAGTGCTTGTGGGCTTTGGGTCTTCACCGCCGATCTTCCTGTGAGACGCTTCCGCTAGTTTCCTTCATGTTCTCTCCTGGCCTGCGTGCCGCGTGTTTTGTATTCTTGAGATTTGAGCACTAAATTATGATGAAGTACTCTGGAGATTCTATTATCTCGCCTTGCATTTATTCTATCTTATGGTTTTTATGATGTTAACTGTATTGGATGTACGTGTCACACTCCTGGGAATGACATAGAGGTACAAGGCACGGTTTTCACTATCCGGTGAAAATCGGGTCGTTATAAAATTGGTCAAATTCATTGAACTATATATATGGACAGGAAGACGGGAACTGCACATGACAGTAATATAATTAAAATTGCACACATAATTTGAATCACGCCGAAGCAGTATGCCCCTCCCCATCGTCATTGGTATTGGTGCGACCAAAGGAGGCGGACCTCCAGCTGTTGGGCACGGAGCAGCTGATGTTGCGGACTTCACCAACGTTTCCGCTATCTTTCCTCAAGGAGCTCAGATGGAACATGGCATCGCTAAAGGCATTGAAGAACTTTTGCTGGTCTCGTGCAAAAAGCCGGACCGTCGGGAGGGACCTCCAGTCCATGGCCAGCACCCTATCTGTGGTTAACACCCCCTGCCCGTTCAGAAGGTCAACGTAGTATTGGTTATCAAACCTGTTGGGCGTGCGGACGTCGAGGCTCTGCCTATGCCACGGGTCCTTTGCACACTCATCAAGGATCTGCTTGGAGAATTCGTCATCCTCATCTTTCTGGTTAGCCCGGTCTGCAAACGCGATGCAGCGCGCCCTCCCCAAGGTATGCGCGCCAGAGAGTGCGACGAGTTGGATGTTGTTGAGCTTCCACCTAGAGAATTTTTCAAGGTGTTGAGTGTAATTTGATGTGTACGGAGACGGGAGTGTGTAGACCTCAGCAAGCGAGGCCGGGGCCAAGCTGTCGAGGTGCCCCAGGTTCACGGAGTAGAATGGCCCTCCTGTCGCTACCACACCCTCACGGGTGGCTAGGGCAGTGATGTCAGTGCAGGAAACAATGTTGGGGCCGCATTGTCGCTGTGCCTCCATGTGTATACTTTTGATGAGCTGCAAGGCGCCAGCATGGAGGATTTCATTGACAAAGATAGACTGCTCACTGTTGGGTCCCTCAAGTAGTAGTGAGGCATCGCATCCCTGAATCAATGATGATACAAGTTACAGGAAGCAATTATCTGGGTATGTATGTAGGAGCTACCACATCATGTGTTCCATATGAGTAGAACCTGAGTGATGCAGTCGTGGTAGTGAATGCGGAGGAGACCGGTGGCAATGGAGGCATCACCGCTGAATGCATCTTGCACAGCTCTCTTTACGATAACGTCCAGCTGGGGACAAGTGGCCTTGTAGTAGTCCGTGGTAAGAGTGCGCCCTTCAGCGACATCTGGGGTGGGCAAGGCTAAGATGGAGACAAGCAGGACAAACGCCAGAGCACTACAGTGGCTGCTTCTGGCCATTGGGACTGCTTGGTATCCTGCTCTTTGACAGACAACAGGGCATCATGTGCCAACTTTATAGCAGGAGATCGAACTAGTTCAAACACAAGTTTTTCATAGGAATTTAATTGGGGAATTTAATAACAAGCAATATTCCATAATATTTTTAATAATTTTTAGATGAGGGAATTGGGTCACATGCATGACCATGTGTAATGGTGGTAAGGATTTAATCTTTTTGTACTAGCCAATAGTCTTCCAACTACCGCCCCTACCCTCAGATTAGAATGATTTCACTTACTAACTTCCATTCCTATCCCACTTATATTAGACAACATTGTCACGAAACAAATGGAAAGAAAAGACTTTCAACCCTTGAGCATCCACAGCCAACACATCTCCTGCTCGTGTGTAACATGTAAGCCCCAACCCACCATTCATAATAGCATTCCGGGACTAAATCAATTTCAACCAAAATTCCACCTAAGCTTTAATATTTCTACAAGGCGACAAGACCAAATACGCTTCAATCGAAATGATGTACTGTAAGTGACAGGATGGCAGGGAGGATGTGTGATGTCAAATGAAGGACCGAAACATGAAGAAGAATACCCAGAAGACAATTGGTGCTAATAGGAAAATTTGAAGCAAATGTTCAAGGCGAGGATTCTGCTACTGTATGGATCTCACGAACATTACTTGTGAATGCTGTATTTCCGTTTAGCTAATTTCCCAAAAAAAAAAGCAAAAGTTAAATTAGAACTTAGATTACTCTCTCAAGATTGTTTTAGTTTTTCCGTCCTGAAATATGGAGGATCTAGTTGAAAGAGATAAGGAACTCCCACCATTCAGTTTGGGTCCCCTGCTAGAGAATCAAACTCCAGATCCATTTGCTTCTTCAAATATAATATTGCTGGTTTCCATGTGATCCTGTAGTAAGTCCTACAAAATATTTGGTGTCATGATCCAGCATGGACGTAATTATAAATCTTGATTATTATGTGAGTGTTTCAGAGTGAAAACTTTGTCTGGAATAGTTTATATTCTAGCCAAAGTTGACTTCTTCTCTTTGTACAAGAAACCTCAACGTAATTAAGATACGGAATAGAAGAAAAACTCCATTTTTTTCAAAAAATGTTGGTGTGGTTAAGTAGTTGACCACCATTCACGTATTGTGCGCTGGCCATTCACATCAAGAACATGGAGAATATATCCTACCTTACAACCATTATTGTGGGGCATGGTGTTCATATATATCAACCAGTAAAGAACTTATGCTTTGCTGCATGGTCTTTTCCAAAACCAACAAGCTATCGTTAATCGCTGACCTCTCCTGCACAGTAATCATTTTTTTGCCGAACTGAACACTGGTTCATTGGAAGAGCATAGATGACATGGTCACAATAAAAAAATAAAGAAAGGTAATAATTTTAAGATGAGGGGATTGGGTCACATGTGTAATGGTGGTAAGGATATAATCTTTTTGTACTAGCCAACAGTCTTCCAACTACCGCCCCTGCACTCAGATCAGAATTATTTCACTTACTAACTGCCATTCCTATCCCACTTATATTATACTCCATCGTCCCCACGAAACAAAGAAAAGACATTCAACTCTTGAGCATCCACAGCCAACTCATCTCCTGCTCGTGTGTAATGTGTAAGCCCTAACCCACCATTCATAATAGCATTCCGGGATTAAATCAATTTGAACCAAAATTCCACCTAAGGTTTAATCTTTCTACAAGGCGACAAGACCAAATACGTTTCAATCGAAATGATGTACTGTAAGTGACAGGATGGCAGGGAGGATGTGTGACGTCAAATGAAGGACCGAAACATGAAGAAGAAACCTCAACATAATTAAGATACATGATAGAAGAAAAACTCAATTTTTTTTCAAAAATATTGGTGTGGTTAAGTAGTTGACCATTTGCATATTGTGTGATGGCCATTCACATCAAGAACATGGAGAATATATCCTACCTTACAACCATTATCGTGGGGCATGGTGTTCATATATATCTGACTAGTAAAGAACTTATGCTTTGCTGCATGATCTTTTCAAAAAGCAACAAGCTATCATTAATCGCTGACCTTGGTTACTCTCCCGCGCATTAATCAGTTTTTCCGAACTGAACACAGTTGATTTGTTGTCGTGGAAGAGCATAGATGACATGGTCACAATAAAAAAATGGAGAAAGGTAATAATATATGTTATGAATATGTTGCATTTCATCAGGCCACAAATGGTACAAGAAAGCAATACCGTCTAAAATCTTTAGAAAGTCACAAAATTCAATAAGAATTTTGAGAACATTATAAACGAATGGGTCAAATAAATTCCATGGAACACATAGTGATACTTCACCTTCATCCCTTACACACACACAATCAAATTACTGTAATATAAGTAGTTTAGCTTCTTTAAAGAGTAAATGAGTGGTCAAAATGTCCATAACAAATAAATTTATAAGGTTTAATATATTAATGCTGAAGTGTAGGCTTTGAATATAGTTACAATAAAAACAATATCTCCAACAGCTAAATTAAAAAACCATTAAACGTATATGTAAGAACATCAAGAACTGATTGGACTGCAAGCTGCCAATACCCACAATATGGCTCTCATGTTCTCGATCCCCGGCTCAGTACGGCAAGGGGGAGCCAAGATCCTCCTGGATGGCCATGGGGTGCGGTGGCTTGTGTCGCTTTGACACAGACGTCATGGCCAATCTTTTCCTGAAGGACCCTCGTCTCTCGAGGTGCTTGACAGTGAAATGCATGTGGGCAGCACGAATATAGGGGGAGGTGTACTCCTTGATCTTAAGGATTAGAAAGAAGGTGAGGCGGTAAGCAAAAAGAAGTATGAAAATCATGGCGAGGTCAAGCCATTTGGAGTGGTCTAGACTCAGCCCCATCATCTTGGTAACGATGTACTCGCCGTTGATCTTGGGCTCCCGGGTGTCATTGGATCGAATTCCAGGCCAATAAAATCGTTTTTGTATGCACCCTGCATGTAGCAACCAACAAGAAAATTTGTAGGTTGGCAATAGATTTATAGGCGGTACGAATTTCTTGATTCAACTCATGTGAACATATACCCAAATTAGAAGTATGAATTAAAATATAACGTTATAGCTGTAGTACTGTTATACCTTCAAACCCCATGAGCCATATACAATGTAGGAAACTGGGTACCGCCAGAAAATCTTTGGAAGCTCAGGAAGTAGACGGAAGAATCCAGACGTCAACATCATAATCCCCTGTGAAATCATGCAGGAAGGTTTGGCCCTGAGTACAAGAACAACGACTGCACTGTCCAGTGCCATGAAGCAGAACAAGACAATTAGTGAAAGAGACATACAATGACGCCAGCACCAAGGATGAGACCCATAAGATAGTTCGGAACGAGGGCAGAGATGATCATCATGAGGCTCTCAATGACAGAGACGCCGGCATATAGTTCAAGTGCAAAGTAGGCAAAGTGACTGAACCCGGTTCGGAACTTGACCATCCAGTAGGTGATGGATGAGCTGACCCACGACACAGCAAGAAGGAACGGCATAGACGAGAGGAAGTTGGAGATGACATACACGCCAACACCGTAGTGCCCATTCTGGCGCTCCAGGGTGAAAACCTTCATCTCCTCGATGAAGGATGGGAAGCCGCCGATCGACATGAAGGTCATAAAGCCTGAGACAAACCCGCCGCATGAGGCGCGCGCATGAATAGCCGAGTAGCTCGTGCCCACATCGTAGTAGAGAGTGCCCAGACATATGGCCATGAAGATGTAGATTACAATGCGGAGCCAGTAGTACCCGAAGTCACGAGACATGTTAGTGAAGGACCGTCTCGTTAGGGTATGCAGCTGCTTCCACCAGGTTGCCTGGCTTCCACAGCCCACCTCCTCCATCACACCTTCCTGCATCAATTCAATTTTCGGAGTGAAAACATGGAATCCTCGATTTCAAACTAGCTTCAAAAACATGATACTCATCTAAATATCAGGTAAAATTGATCAGCATTTCTGCTGCAACTCATGTATATAGCCTACTGCCCACGGTGAAGAAGATGCTTACAGTTTTTGTTATGATCTCGTGTATTGTGTTGGTCACCATCATGGCATACTCCGAGATGCGGTACTTCTCAACTAGCCGTTCCCTGATCTCCCTCGTGGAGTATTTCAACAGCGGGTCAAGGTCTTCCTCCTTCCAATTCAAGCATATTGATCAGTCTTCCATCAAAAGCATGTGAAGACAAAAATACATACCGCATATACATAAATGTGCCAATAAAAATTACTCCCTCCGTCCAAGAATATAAGGATTTGTTGAATTTCTGATTTCTCGTTTGACCATTACGTCTTATTCAAAATATTTATGCAACTACAAAACTAAAGAAGACGTACTTAAAATATATCTAGGAATAAACTATATTATAACAAAATAAATAAAATTTTAACAAATTTTTTGAATAAGACGAGTGGTCAATCATGACATTTGAAAGTCAACAAATACTTATATTTTTGGACGAACGAAGTATCATGTTAAATATAAGCACACGTACTGCTCGGAGCTGCATAGGGCCTTTCATGGCGGCAGCTACATCGTCAAAGTCGGAGTTAACACACCGGATGAAGTGATCAGATGGGTTCCTCCGGCTGGGGCAGGGAAATCCAGTTTCCGCAAAGAACTGCAAGTCAAAAAGCAACACAAGCATATGAAAAAAAAAGTGCTGAATGGCTCTAGCTCAACCAAAGACTGCCAACAGAGCCTTGTTAGGGTGCATACAAGCGAGGCAGCGTGCTATGAGTTCCAGCCTCACTGAGGCAAACGAAGTGCGTAAAAATGAACGAAAATGATGCTAGTGCAACAAATTACTACGCCGTTCCTAAATTTTTTGTTCCGTTGATTTTTTTGTAAAATTTGACCATTCTTCTTATTCAAAAAAATTTATGAAATATCATATATTTTGTTGAAATGTGTTTTATCACTAAAGAAACTTCAAATATAACCTATAATGTTTTATATTACAATAATTTTTTTTAATAATACGAATGGTGAAACATAACAAAAAAATTTAATGACAACAAGAATTTAGGAACGGAGGGAGAAGATTAAATCAAGGTATCCACCCAGTGAAGGACCTTTATCGCTGCTGTGTGCACCTTGGGCATATGAGATACTCCTGCCATTCAGAAATGTAAGCATTCCTAGATTACGAAGGTGACAAAGCATGCTTCGAGTTGGATTGCTGCTCCCGTGTGTGGTCGGTTAGCGAGTGGAGAGGGGATGGAGAGTGAAGTAGCAATATAAGAAGCAACAAGTTTTCATACTGCAAAACCGGAAGGAGACAATTTTCCTTCACAAAAGAATCTGATAAAATTGAAGGATATCAGTACCTGGGTTGCTAGCTTTGCATCTCCAAAGTAGACGGACTCCCCATTGGATAGGAGGCAGAGGTCATCGAAGAGTGTGAAGACCTCACTGCTAGGCTGGTGCACAGAGGAGACGATGGTGCATCCACCGTCGATAGCAAGTTGGCGGAGCGTCTGGACGACAGAGAACGCTGCAGCACTGTCGAGGCCGCTTGTGGGCTCATCCAAAAAGAGAAGGCTCGGGCGGGTGAGGATCTCTAGTGCGATGCTTAATCGCTTCTTCTCACCGCCGCTGATACCACGGAGGTGCCAGTTGCCAATGTTACGGTCCGCACAGTCCTGGAGGCCCATCTCGTCCAGTGTGTCGTCTACAATGCGCCGCACCTCCGACTTGCCCATAGTCGATGGTAGCCGCAGCAATGCCGAGTAGGTCAGCGTCTCCCGCACCGTCAAGGTGCTGAGCAGCACGTTCTCTTGTGTCACGTACGCCTGTGTTGTGTAACATGCAAGCAGATGCGGGGACGTCAAACAGGACTAACATAATACTTTTGATGATGGTGATTCTGTAGCTACATATATGCACATAAATAAGTCACACATCTAATTGTCAGAATTAAGTTCCACGTACACATGACCAGTTTCACAAAGTTTACTAATATATATATTTCAAATCAATCAAAATTCCAATAACATGTACCTCATTTGTCATATTTACTGTTTGGTTAGAGAGGGATGAGGGTGGCACTACTCGAATAGTGCTCTATTGCGGCGGGCCAAAAGGGGCCTCAATGGCGGATGTCTAAAATGCCACCGAGGCCCTTTCACTATTTCATTACAAAATTAGCCGCGGTCGTGCGACCGTGACTACTCCGCCTAGCACCTAGCCTAACATGGACGCTGGTCTAGGGACCACCGCTAACACCCTTAATCTATTAACAAAAGAAGGGTGGGCCTAACACCGGCTAGTTCCCACCCTAGACACCATCGCCCTGACGCCTGCCCGTCTGTCCGCCTTTTCAACCTCAAGAGAGGGAGCTGCCGCCGGTGTAGGAGCCTCCTGTGCGCGAGCCGCCGCCGGAGCAGGGCGACTCGCAGCCCGTACGTGAGGACTAGGGCCCGCTGGCCCCATGAGTGGGGTGGCTCCGAGAGCGGCTCCAACGACAGCGGGTCATCGCAGGAGGAGGAGGAGAAAGAGGATAGAGTAGAGGAGGGAGGACGAGGATGATAAAGGCAGTGCCTAACCCTAACCCTAGCTAGTGTTGGAGGAGGTAGTGCGGTGCGAAAGGATAAGGTGGCGGTGTGGCGTTGCACCCCCACCTAGTGCGGTCGCTAGCTGCGTGCCGCTCTGTCAGGCTCGTAGCTAAATGGCCATAGCTGCGCCTGACAGGATCCACTCCAGGCATACAAAACCAGTGGCGGGTCTGTCGCACGTTAGCCGCGGCCCCGGGTGTCCCTGACTAGTTTGCGCACGTAGTCGCGGACACCGTCGTGTACCCCCTTAGCGGCGGACGCCTCAAGTTACCGCCTCTATGGTCAAAATGACGTCCACTGCTATAGTGGGTTTTTATAGTAGTGCGAGAGGTCCAAATTTTTTATCCAATTACACCAATTAATATATGATAACATAAATTGATTATATCGTATCATTATCATTAGCGACCAATAAAAAATGTAAAATATGATGACACCAATTAACTCTCAAACTAATTCCGAAATATCTCATTAATTGGCTTATTAACATTAATATTTGCCATCACTAAAGATGGATGGTGTCCTAACCATTCACCAAATGATCCTAGTAGGGACATCCCTGTTCCTACTTGATGGTGAATCGAACACATTCAAAAATGAACATCTGTAGATGAAATCCACCCCATCCCTCTTTGTCCCAACAATCATACAGGCTTCCGAAACGGATACAATGCAACCCCATCACTAATGATTGCTACACCTGGATTTGGTGCAATGTTTTAGGGTATGCTTGGCATGGCTCCAACTCAAATAAATTTGTGGAGTTTAAGCTTAACATGTAAATAGATTTAATTACTATTTATCTTTATACTACTTTTTAGATTTGAAATGAAAAAGAAAATACTATTTTAATATATTTTACAAACGCCAACTCTAGCATGGAGCTTGGAGTTACAGCCATGTCAAATAGGCCCTTATACCTATTTTCATATAGTTCCTTCTGACTTCTAAGATGGTCAAGGCGACAACTCTTTTGACACTCAACTGGGGAAATGTTTTCTCACAAACTGTATTTATCTGTCGTGGCATATATTCCACACTTGTAGCTAGGGCCATGTGAGAGATTTTTAGTTTATAAAATTACACCAACTTAGTGCATGTTTAGCCAAACCAAAAAGGACAATAATTCTAATATGGTAACTCCAGCAAACAATTTGGGCACGATTGTTCTCTCCTAAATTGGGGCTTAGTACATGTGGTCCATCATTTTTTAATAAAATGGGACAATAATTAAGTACAACCAACGGTGGCTCGTGGAATAGTATGTCAATATTATCCGGCATTATCTATTCTACGGCTAGGCCCAACACTAGTACGCCGATTATTTAATAAGGATACAAAAAGGAAGAGTATTTCAGAGTAGTTAGTATTGGCAAATGTAAGTGACGGCGTATGGTGGCAGTAAAAAGCGGCGCCTGCATTGTTGGAGGGTAGCGAAGGGCGAGTTCATTGCCATAATGAAGATTGCAGAGAAAAAGGCAGTGACATTTAACAGATGGTTGGTGATGCTCCGCCCAAACACAAGTAAGTCTACATAAACATCATCTTTAATTACAGAGGCATCTCTATAAAGCGTCATCAAGTTCTAGTTAGTTAAGTTCTACCCTAATTGTACATCAGTATCATGTAATAATGTCTAAGTTTCTATGGATTAGCTAACATTACTGTCTATGAATTTTAGTTTAACAACAGGATCAACTTTGATCTGTTAACCACTGAAAATTTGATCATCCAGCAACTAAACGATAATTGCAGGGTGCTCAAGGATAACTGCATGGTTCAGAAGGAATTGGAAAGCAAGATGATATTCTTTGAGGACGGCATGACAGTTGAAGAAAGAACAATGGTAGATAATTTCAAATAAGTATAGGTGTATTTTAGTCTGTCCTTTTATAATAATAGTAGTGAGTCTATAATATGTATAGGTTATTTTAAGAGATTTTTGCTATTTTTTCCAGCTATCGAGTGGGCTTCGGTAAAATGCCCATGTTTCGTGGGGCTTCGGCAAAATACCCGTAAAACCGATGTTGCAACCGATAAAATGCCCACAGTGCATTTTTTGGACGAAACAGCCCCTGCTCCTCTTCTTCCTCACCCAACTCCATTGCTGGTTTCTCTCAAAAAAAAAAAAAAAAAAAAAAAAAAAAAAAGAAAAAAAAACCTCCATTGCTGGTCCATTCAACGAAAAAAAACTCCACTGTTCAAACCTTCCAGCCAAGCTCGAAGGGAGGAGGGCCCGAAGGAGAGAGATGGCTGCCCTTCACCCTGCGCAGCTGCCCGTTCACCCTCGTGGCCCTGCACACGTGGAGGCCCGTTGCCTTTGCTCGCCTAAGCCTAGGCACGCAGTCCAGCGCAGGCCTGCTGCCTCCATTCTAAGACCATGTAGGCGAGCTGCGACGGCATGCGAGGCGCGGACAGCTGGGCACGCTCACGAGCTGCGGCGGCGGCGGCATGCGTCGGCCGCGAGCGCGAGCTCGTTGGCGCGCAAGCGAGCTGTGGGGTCGCGTTCCAACCTAAAAGGCGGCGTCGGGTGCGGGCCCAAGCACGGGCGCGCGCCGGCTGTGCGGGCGAGCGGCGGCGATGATGACGTGCGCGAGAGCCGGCTGTGCGGGTGGTCCATTTCATTTGGCTCGCAACTCGCCGTTTGAGCAACGGCCATGGCTGCCACGGAGGGAGGAAGAAGATGAGGAAGAAGCAAAAGGTGAGAGTAGTTTTGTCTGGAAAAAGTGTCATGGGAATTTAGCCGGTAAGATTTTAGTTTTATGGGCATTTTATCGAAGCCCCACGGGACGTGGGCATTTTAGCCAAGCCCACCGGATAGCTGCGTAAAATAGCAAAAATCTCTTATTTTAAATAGATGTAGTGATGTCTATAGTCTGTTTTCTTTTTGCTGGTAATTAACCTTTTCAGCATCCAAAATGAATAGATTTTGAATCAGATATATGCAACAAATGTTGGGTGAGAACTCTGAAAAGTACGAAAAAGCTCACCACGACACCATAGTTGAGCTGCCTCTTCTTGCCGTTGAGAAGCACTTGCCCTGTCAAGACCACGTTCCTCGCCAGCCTCCCTGTAGGTCAGTCACACTAAATCAATCCACATCGCCTTATCAGTATGTAACATTGAGTACAAAATGCAATATATTGGGCAAAAATGTAAACTATATATGAACCTTCATCTAATCTATCAATGAATATTTGTATAGTTCGAATGACAACAAGAGAATCCACGGAAAATTAGAGTAGCTACTAGAAACCTATGCAACATGCAGGCATATATGTTTGCCCAAACAACGGGATGTTGATGAAGAAGGCACTGGAGGAGTGGGCAGAAATGGCGCGCACCGGAGAGTGCGTCGAGGAGCGTGGACTTGCCGGAGCCCGAGGGCCCCATGATGGCGAGGACGCGGCTGGGCACTGCGTAGCCGCACAGCCCCTGCACAAGCTTCTTGGTCGCCCGCCCTCTGCCGCCAGGTAGCACTGCCGTCAGGTTTTCCCAGGTCAGGTTCGCTCCGCCCGACTCGGTGAACTGCGAAGAATGGATGCCATGTCCGTGACCTCTGTCTTCCATCGTCCTATCCGCACCCTCTCTCTCGTGCCAAGGTAGCTTGCGTTCAAAAGGGCAGTACTATGCTTCAGTGGAAGCGACCTGTCTATTAATGGAGAAAGCTCATAATCTGGTCCCTTGGTAGTGGTTCTGTCCGGAAGAGCGTGTTTAACTAATCCAGCCAAACCTCGCTAAATCCTTCATGGTAGCAACACACTATAATGTAGACTTGCATCTGCTCCATGCTTATGCGGGCGTAATGCATTTTCTACAATCTAGCAAAAACGTTTTGGCAAATTTTCACCGAATATATCTGAACTATCGCATTTATTGGTGAGAAGGGCATCATTGACTACGTTTATTTACAAAATAATATTTTTGTTATGTATACAACTATGATGTAGCTTTTAGATTGATGATCATTTTTAGTCAAATCATGCAAATAATTTAAAAATATAATGAATTTTATTCACCTAATTACCAATATTTCTGAAATATTGTGTTTATCGGTACCCAAATATCTTTTCCCGACCGAACTTTTTTCTCTTAGGCTTGGAATACTATGAGTTATATGTAATTTAATTCAGTCTAACTTGTACATTTACATTATGGAGCTGTATTGAAAGCGACAGGGCTTGAGCGGTGCCTTGAGGGTAGATACCCATACCCTACCATACAGTCATCAATTATTGCCCTGTTCTTGTACATTGTCCGGGTCCTGAATCATCGCCTCAAAAAATTGTTAATAATACTACCTCGTGCCAAATACAGGCAAACTACCAGACACAGTTCATCTCTCTGCCTTGAGTCCCATAACGTTATCAAGGAAACCCCTGTTCCTGTGCACAGGGTCGGCGATCCTTGAGGGGCCATGGAAATTGCTTCTCAAAACTTTTTTTTTTGAATCGGGAATATATTTCAATATTCCAGCCTCTCCATCAATAGATGCAAGCAGCTATTCATTATTACAAGGCAGTCCGTTATCACACCCACATCTGGGTCGATAGAGAGATAAACACAAAACCAATAAACCATTATTTAAATAAAACCAATCCTAGCGCTAAATGGCCAACCATGCCGAGCGAACAAGTCCATGACTGTTGTTTCAAGCACCCGACACCCCCATTTGGTATGAGGTATGTCCACTTCCTTCTGCAGCAAGACCTAGAAACGGATCCAATGAGTCCCTCTGAACAACACCTGCATAGAAGTAACACAGTTCGTGCATTGTTAAAAACCAAGTCATTTCTGCTCAGCCAAATTGCCCAACATATCGTAATGGCCCCAGCCAAAATTTTCAGCATTAGTTTCCTATCTATCCCATTGAGCCATGAACCAAACAAATGACCCATACTTGTTGGAGGGGACAAATTAAAAGAAAAATGCACAACACGCCAAATAAATCTAGCTACTAGACAATCAAAAAAGAGATGTTGAATAGATTCATTCTGATCACAGAAACAACATTTTAAACTCCCATTCCATTGTTGTCTAGTCAGATTTATCTTTAGTTAGGACCACACCTTTTAAAAAATACCAAGCAAAGATTTTTATTTTTAAGGGCAGGTTTAGCTTCCAAATAAAATGATTATCCGGTACAATATTAGCCATCACAAAAGATCTATACATAGATGGAACAGAAAACAGTTTGTGTTGATGCAAAGACCAGCCCAACATATCGTAATGGCCCCAACCAAAATTTTGAGCATTAGTTTCCTATCTATCCCGTTGAGCCATGAACCAAACAAATGACCCATACTTGTTGGAGGGGACAAATTAAAGAAAAAATGCACAACACGCCAAATAAATCTAGCTACTTGACAATCAAGAAAGAGATGTTGAATAGATTCATTCTGATCACAGAAACAACATTTTAAACTCCCATTCCATTGTCGTCTAGCCAGATTATCTTTAGTTAGGACCACACCTTTGAAAAGATACCAAGCAAAGATTTTTATTTTTAAGGGCAGCTTTAGCTTCCAAATAAAATGATTATCCGGTACAATATTAGCCATCGCAAAAGATCTATACATAGATCGAACAGAAAACAGTTTGTGTTGATGCAAAGACCATGCAAAAGTATCTCTAACATCATTTAGTTGGACATTCATGATTGACAATAAAAGATTATGCCAAGCCAGTAAATTATTCCTAACTAAAGATCTTTGAAAAGATATATTAATAAGGCCCGAAGCAAAAACTGACTCTACTGTTTCATGTTTCTTCCTGGCAATATTGTACAAGGATGGGAATCGGTCTTTCAAGGCCACCTGCCCTAACCAAACATCTTCCCAGAATCTAATTTGAGTGCCATCACCCAAGCGAAAAGTACCAAGTCTTAAAAAGTCATTCTTGACATTCATCAAGGCCGACCAAAAGTGAGAATCACCGTGTTCAACTTGTGTAATTGTCTTATTTCTCAAATATTTTTTCTGGAGCAAGTTTTCTCAAAACTTATGTAAGGCGTCTGTGAGAACAAGCAACTAAAAACACTATGTGACCAGCTAACAACTTGATAACCATTGCAAGATAACAAGGTCAAACACAATCACAAGTCTAGATACTAGCAAAATAGATAGATACTAGCAGAGATGTTGACGCATTGGTGCACCTAGGTGGCTGGAACAATGTTATGAAGCAGGAAATCACACAAGATCAATAGAGACTGCTTTGATGAATCCCAAAGAGCCGTGAATTAAAATATTCCATTTTTTATGTGCTTGCAGATTAGGCATGCGGTGCCATTTTCATATACACTGCACTAGCACAATCGGGCACTGTAGCGGTGGGCATAAACGAACTGTAGCAGTTGGTATGGTGGCCTGCATCTACCGTCTCCAATGCTAAAAATAAAGTTTAACAATGGCGAGATCAACGATAGCCGCCGCAACAAACCAAAACAGTAGCAGCGGTTGGCAACATCATTCGGACATACGTTAGCGGTCATATTTATCAAGAAAATATACGTCAACTTTATTTTTATTTCATAGGTAAGATCCTAGATTGGGCTAAATAACATGAATATAATTTTTATACTCACTTTATTTTAATATTCGAATTACTTGTAGTTCAAATTTGACTTTATTCAAAAAATTGCTTTAAATGTAATTAATTAACAAAATATAACAAACAAATTAAAAAATATACCAAATTTTAACATGAAGTAAGACATGTTGTATGTGAAGAGTAGAAAAAGTCTTGTGCCTATAAGGGGGAAAGAAATTTATCGTTTGTCAAAGAAAATTTTGTCGAGTGTAAGAAAAAAAAACACTCAGCAAAGATCTTTTTTGCCGAGTGTTAAAAGAAACACTCATCAAAGACGATCTTGTCGAGTGTTTTTTTTTCACACTAGACAAAGAGTAAATTTGCGAGTGTATTATTTTTTCGAGTGTTTTTTTGTGGCACTCGGTAAAGACATTATTTGTGAAGTGCCCGACACTATACCAATCGCGCGCTATAGCGATGCCTCCCAAAAACTCGTAGCCACGGCCGGCAAAACGGGTCACGGATACGGTGGGGGGCAGAGCAAGAATGCGCGTGAACCGTGGCTATAGAGGCCTCAACAGCTACGATGGTTGTGAACCGTCGCTATTGATCCAGACATCAATAGCCCTGGTTGATAACATAAACCGTGGCTAGTGAACAACCTATAGCCATGGCTCACAACTTGACGGGACGCTAGAAACATAGGTCGAAGTGATCTAGCCAAGTTCTCCTCCCAATATAAAATCAATCTCTTCCCAAACCCTAACCCTTATTCTCCTCTCTTCCTCTCTCTCTCTCTCTCTCTCTCTCTCTCTCTCTCTCTCTCTCCACTGAGCCGCTGCCTCCTCCCCCTCCTCTCCCTTTCTTCATGCAGTCGAGCTCCGCCACCGGCCTCATCCCCACGCATCGAGCTCCACTCACCGCCGCCGCTAGCCTCTCCATGCCACCTCCTCCTCCCAAGCCCTTAGTGGTCGACACGCCGCAGGAGGCTAGCACACCCTCCTTTGCGGCCCACACGCCGCCTCTTCCTCTCTAGCCTGCGCTCTGCTACCTCCTCACCGGCCCTAGCAGCAGCGGGCGATACGTGCGCCGCGTCCTCCTCGAGAGGATTCGAAATCTAGCTACTTGACAATCAAGAAAGAGATGTTGAATAGATTCATTCGATCACGAAACAACATTTTAAACTCCCATTCCATTGTCGTCTAGCCAGATTATCTTTAGTTAGGACCACACCTTTAAAAAGATACCAAGCAAAGATTTTTATTTTTAAGGGCAGCTTTAGCTTCCAAATAAAATGATTATCCGGTACAATATTAGCCATCGCAAAAGATCTATACATAGATCGAACAGAAAACAGTTTGTGTTGATGCAAAGACCATGCAAAAGTATCTCTAACATCATTTAGTTGGACATTCATGATTGACAATAAAAGATTATGCCAAGCCAGCAAATTATTCCTAACTAAAGATCTTTGAAAAGATATATTAATAAGGCCCCAAGCAAAAACTGACTCTACTGTTTCATGTTTCTTCCTGGCAATATTGTACAAGGATGGGAATCGGTCTTTCAAGGCCACCTGCCCTAACCAAACATCTTTCCAGAATCTAATTTGAGTGCCATCACCCAAGCGAAAAGTCCCAAGTCTTAAAAAGTCATTCTTGACATTCATCAAGCCTGACCAAAAGTGAGAATCACCGTGTTCAACTTGTGTAATTGTCTTATTTCTCAAATATTTTTTTCCGGAGCAAGTTTTCTTAAAACTTATGTAAGGCGTCTGTGAAATCAAGCAACTAAAAACACTATGTGACCAGCTAACAACTTGATAACCATTGCAAGATAACAAGGTCAAACACAATCACAAGTCTAGATACTAGTAAAATAGATAGATACTAGCAGAGATGTTGACGCATTGGTGCACCTAGGTGGCTGGAACAATGTTATGAAGCAGGAAATCACACAAGATCGATAGAGACTGCTTTGATGAATCCCAAAGAGCCGTGAATTAAAATATTCCATTTTTTATGTGCTTGCAGATTAGGCATGCGGTGCCATTTTCATATACACTGCACTAGCACAATCGGGCACTGTAGCGGTGGGCATAAACGAACTGTAGCAGTTGGTATGGTGGCCTGCATCTACCGTCTCCAATGCTAAAAATAAAGTTTAACAATGGCGAGATCAACGATAGCCGCCGCAAGAAACCGAAACAGTAGCGGCGGTTGGCAACATCATTCGGACATACGTTAGCGGTCATATTTATAAAGAAAATATACGTCAACTTTATTTTTATTTCATAGGTAAGATCCTAGATTGGGCCAAATAACATGAATATAATTTTTATACTCACTTTATTTTAATATTCGAATTACTTGTAGTTCAAATTTGACTTTATTCAAAAAATTGCTTTAAATGTAATTAATTAACAAAATATAACAAACAAATTAAAAAATATACCAAATTTTAACATGAAGTAAGACATGTTGTATGTGAAGAGTAGAAAAAGTCTTGTGCCTATAAGGGGGAAAGAAATTTATCGTTTGTCAAAGAAAATTTTGTCGAGTGTAAGAAAAAAAAACACTCAGCAAAGATCTTTTTTGCCGAGTGTTAAAAGAAACACTCATCAAAGACGATCTTGTCGAGTGTTTTTTTTTCACACTAGACAAAGAGTAAATTTGCCGAGTGTATTATTTTTTCGAGTGTTTTTTTGTGGCACTCGGTAAAGACATTATTTGTGAAGTGCCCGACACTATACCAATCGCGCGCTATAGCGATGCCTCCCAAAAACTCGTAGCCACGGCCGGCAAAACGGGTCACGGATACAGTGGGGGGCAGGCAAGAATCCGCGTGAACCGTGGCTATAGAGGCCTCAACAGCTACGATGGTTGTGAACCGTCGCTATTGATCCGGACATCAATAGCCCTGGTTGATAACATCAACCGTGGCTAGTGAACAACCTATAGCCATGGCTCACAACTTGACGGGACGCTAGAAACATAGGTCGAAGTGATCTAGCCAAGTTCTCCTCCCAATATAAAATCAATCTCTTCCCAAACCCTAACCCTTATTCTCCTCCCTTCCTCTCTCTCTCTCTCCCTCTCTCTCTCTCTCTCTCTCTCTCTCTCTCTCTCTCTCTCTCCACCGAGCCGCTGCCTCCTCCCCCACCTCTCCCTTTCTTCACGCAGTCGAGCTCCGCCACCGGCCTCATCCCCACGCATCAGAGCTCCACTCACCGCCGCCGCTAGCCTCTCCATGCCACCTCCTCCTCCCAAGCCCTTAGTGGTCGACGCGCCGCAGGAGGCTAGCACACCCTCCTTTGCGGCCCACACGCCGCCTCTTCCTCTCTAGCCTGCGCTCTGCTACCTCCTCACCGGCCCTAGCAGCAGCGGGCGATACGTGCGCCGCGTCCTCCTCGGAGGATTCGAAATCTAGCTACTTGACAATCAAGAAAGAGATGTTGAATAGATTCATTCTGATCACAGAAACAACATTTTAAACTCCCATTCCATTGTCGTCTAGCCAGATTATCTTTAGTCAGGACCACACCTTTAAAAAGATACCAAGCAAAGATTTTTATTTTTAAGGGCAGCTTTAGCTTCCAAATAAAATGATTATCCGGTACAATATTAGCCATCGCAAAAGATCTATACATAGATCGAACAGAAAACAGTTTGTGTTGATGCAAAGACCATGCAAAAGTATCTCTAACATCATTTAGTTGGACATTCATGATTGACAATAAAAGATTATGCCAAGCCAGTAAATTATTCCTAACTAAAGATCTTTGAAAAGATATATTAATAAGGCCCGAAGCAAAAACTGACTCTACTGTTTCATGTTTCTTCCTGGCAATATTGTACAAGGATGGGAATCGGTCTTTCAAGGCCACCTGCCCTAACCAAACATCTTTCCAGAATCTAATTTGAGTGCCATCACCCAAGCGAAAAGTCCCAAGTCTTAAAAAGTCATTCTTGACATTCATCAAGCCCGACCAAAAGTGAGAATCACCGTGTTCAACTTGTGTAATTGTCTTATTTCTCAAATATTTTTTTCCGGAGCAAGTTTTCTCAAAACTTATGTAAGGCGTCTGTGAGAACAAGCAACTAAAAACACTATGTGACCAGCTAACAACTTGATAACCATTGCAAGATAACAAGGTCAAACACAATCACAAGTCTAGATACTAGCAAAATAGATAGATACTAGCAGAGATGTTGACGCATTGGTGCACCTAGGTGGCTGGAACAATGTTATGAAGCAGGAAATCACACAAGATCGATAGAGACTGCTTTGATGAATCCCAAAGAGCCGTGAATTAAAATATTCCATTTTTTATGTGCTTGCAGATTAGGCATGCGGTGCCATTTTCATATACACTGCACTAGCACAATCGGGCACTGTGGCGGTGGGCATAAACGAACTGTAGCAGTTGGTATGGTGGCCTGCATCTACCGTCTCCAATGCTAAAAATAAAGTTTAACAATGGCGAGATCAACGATCGCCGCCGCAGGAAACCGAAACAGTAGCGGCGGTTGGCAACATCATTCGGACATAAGTTAGCGGTCATATTTATAAAGAAAATATACGTCAACTTTATTTTTATTTCATAGGTAAGATCCTAGATTGGGCTAAATAACATGAATATAATTTTTATACTCACTTTATTTTAATATTCGAATTACTTGTAGTTCAAATTTGACTTTATTCAAAAAATTGCTTTAAATGTAATTAATTAACAAAATATAACAAACAAATTAAAAAATATACCAAATTTTAACATGAAGTAAGACATGTTGTATGTGAAGAGTAGAAAAAGTCTTGTGACTATAAGGGGGAAAGAAATTTATCGTTTGTCAAAGAAAATTTTGTCGAGTGTAAGAAAAAAAAACACTCAGCAAAGATCTTTTTTGCCGAGTGTTAAAAGAAACACTCATCAAAGACGATCTTGTCGAGTGTTTTTTTCACACTAGACAAAGAGTAAATTTGCCGAGTGTATTATTTTTCGAGTGTTTTTTTGTGGCACTCGGTAAAGACATTATTTGTGAAGTGCCCGACACTATACCAATCGCGCGCTATAGCGATGCCTCCCAAAAACTCATAGCCACGGCCGGCAAAACGGGTCACGGATACAGTGGGGGGCAGGCAAGAATGCGCGTGAACCGTGGCTATAGAGGCCTCAACAGCTACGATGGTTGTGAACCGTCGCTATTGATCCGGACATCAATAGCCCTGGTTGATAACATCAACCGTGGCTACTGAACAACCTATAGCCATGGCTCACAACTTGACGGGACGCTAGAAACATAGGTCGAAGTGATCTAGCCAAGTTCTCCTCCCAATATAAAATCAATCTCTTCCCAAACCCTAACCCTTATTCTCCTCCCTTCCTCTCTCTCTCTCCCTCTCTCTCTCTCTCTCTCTCTCTCTCTCTCTCTCTCCACTCGAGCCGCTGCCTCCTCCCCCTCCTCTCCCTTTCTTCACGCAGTCGAGCTCCGCCACCGGCCTCATCCCCACGCATCGAGCTCCACTCACCGCCGCCGCTAGCCTCTCCATGCCACCTCCTCCTCCCAAGCCCTTAGTGGTCGACGCGCCGCAGGAGGCTAGCACACCCTCCTTTGCGGCCCACACGCCGCCTCTTCCTCTCTAGCCTGCGCTCTGCTACCTCCTCACCGGCCCTAGCAGCAGCGGGCGATACGTGCGCCGCGTCCTCCTCGAGAGGATTCGAAATCTAGCTACTTGACAATCAAGAAAGAGATGTTGAATAGATTCATTCTGATCACAGAAACAACATTTTAAACTCCCATTCCATTGTCGTCTAGCCAGATTATCTTTAGTTAGGACCACACCTTTAAAAAGATACCAAGCAAAGATTTTTATTTTTAAGGGCAGCTTTAGCTTCCAAATAAAATGATTATCCGGTACAATATTAGCCATCGCAAAAGATCTATACATAGATCGAACAGAAAACAGTTTGTGTTGATGCAAAGACCATGCAAAAGTATCTCTAACATCATTTAGTTGGACATTCATGATTGACAATAAAAGATTATGCCAAGCCAGGAAATTATTCCTAACTAAAGATCTTTGAAAAGATATATTAATAAGGCCCGAAGCAAAAACTGATTCTACTGTTTCATGTTTCTTCCTGGCAATATTGTACAAGGATGGGAATCGGTCTTTCAAGGCCACCTGCCCTAACCAAACATCTTCCCAGAATCTAATTTGAGTGCCATCACCCAAGCGAAAAGTCCCAAGTCTTAAAAAGTCATTCTTGACATTCATCAAGCCCGACCAAAAGTGAGAATCACCGTGTTCAACTTGTGTAATTGTCTTATTTCTCAAATATTTTTTTCCGGAGCAAGTTTTCTCAAAACTTATGTAAGGCGTCTGTGAGAACAAGCAACTAAAAACACTATGTGACCAGTGTGAGGGACCCGAATTTCACCAATGTGAAATCCGAACCCTTTGTACCTCATTGCCACTCCCAGGAGTGTGGCCCGTACATCCAACACATGTTAGTACAGTAAAACCATAAATTAAAGGAAATAACAAGGCAAGATAATAGATTCTCCAGGTATATTATTATTATGCATAAATCTCAATCTCAAGAGTACAAGAGCGTGGCACGCAGGCCATCGCGAAACCATGGTAGAAGTCTAACGAAGCGGAAGCAAAGCGGAAGCAAAGCGGAAGCATCTCTGGTGAAGATCCGTAGTGAAGTCCATACCCACAAGCAACTCGAGTGTAGGCGAGACCGTCACTCCTCCTCGTCGGCTCTCTCAACGGGCTCGGCCGGCTCCTCGGCAACGGCGTCGAAAAACAAAGTGATAAAGCCGTGAGTACATAACGTACTCAGCAAGCCGCAAACTACCTAGCAACAATGTATGCATGTTGGGATAGTTCAAGGAAAGGCAAGGGCTAGCACCTAAAGCATTATTCCTCAAGTCTATGTGAATCATATTTTATTATTAGCCAAATTTTATAAGTGGCCTTGCAGGAAACAACACAATCCTGCAAGGGTCAAGTTTTATGTCCCGCACACCTTCACGGGACCACAGCTCGAAGCCGGAAGTAAAACACCTATCGGAGGGGAGAAGTAGTAAATGCTAATCAAGAGTGTCGCTCAAAGGTGGTGCCCAATACCTTGGGCTAGGCTATACGTATAGATTTATATATATCTCTGCAGAGAGTAAGCAAGCTGTACCCACGTGAAGAGGTACTCAAACAAAAGACCACCGTCGTGGCCCAAGCAAAGCAACACTCACAAGATCACTCCTCAAAGCATCGAATGGGTGGCGCCCGTCCCTCAGTGTCCGGGATCCTCTAACCACAACATAGGAAAAGAAGGTCCTGAAGGGTGTGACAAGGCGTACCACGGGCCAGGTGGGATATCCTCTGCTCGTGGGTCGAGACAAACGCTCCAACACCCACTACCACTAATCTCTACACCACGGCGGACCACCCATTCCTCCGCTAAGTATCATGATCCAGCCCGCCCATACAAGTCACGTGGTAAGCTAGTAAACCAAAGAGCGACCAACTAAGAACCGGTCCTCAAGCTGCCGGGGCGAGTCACCATCCCTCTCCTCAAAACAACGAGTCTCAACAACCGTGTCACCACAACGGGGACCCCATAGCCCAAGGTCCCTACACAAGCTGTACCCGCAACGAGTACTCTCCAAGTAGAGACTCCCCGGAAGTCTCCCAGCACCTAACCACCTACACACTCGCCCCCGCAAAAGTCCTACAGGGTATCTAGTACGAAACTCGACACCTAAGAAACACCTACAATTTATTTTACACAAAAACATGTATAGTCATCATGGGGTTCAATTAAGCAACTAAGCAAATACTAAGCATGCGAATAACAGTAGAACAACCTATGGCAAACGAGTGGCAAGGATAGCATAGTATGGCATAGGTAAACTACAAGTGCAAGTAACCATTAATCATGCATGGTCCAATTTAATGCAAGTACTAAATAGGATCAAGAGTGGTCAAGGATTGCGGCTTGCCCGGATAGGGCTGCTCCCGGGCCGGGTCGGGGTACTCGTACGGCTGCTCCGGCGGAAACTCCTCAAACTGCGGCTCGGACGGGAACTCCTCGAGCACCGTCCGACGGACGGATCGTGAAACAGGGGTTAGGCACGCTTATCGTGACAATAGGAAATAGTACGGAAATAACGACGGAAATTACGGTACTAGAATATGACCAAAAGCTACACTAACGCGTAGAGAACGTCGCTACGAGTCCAACGCAACTCGACCGCGTATTTTTCCGAGTCTCCAGGAAAAAGATATGAATTTCCAAAGAAAAAGGAATTATGGAAATTCAGGAAAATCCAATAAAAGAAATGGAATATTCCCTGGAAAATTCTCTGCCACGTGGGCGCCACGTCAAGACCACGTAGACGCCACGTCAACGCCACGCAGACCAAAATCGCTACAGGTCAGCACCACGTGGCAATTCTTCCGCCACGTGGTCGCCACGCTGTCGCCACGCGGGACGACACGCCAGCAGAAAACACGACACCTCAACTGCCCCGTCGGCGCCACCTTAGCAGAAAAACACGCCACGCAAGCAGCTACACCACGCCACCTTAGCCGCCACCTAGGCGCCACGCCGGCGGAAAACTACGCCACGTGGATGCCACCTCGGCAGAAAGTCCGCCACGGCGACCATTACGTCGGCACTACCGGAGAGGGCGGCGCCGCTCCGGCTCCGCCACGGGCCTCGCCGGAGTTGGCCCTTCCCGGCGCTACAGCTCGCCGTGGGCCACGCCAAGGGCACCGGACGATTCCCCAAGATGTCGCGCACCTGCCGGAGTGGGTCGCGAGGACCAGCTCGCCGCGGACCGGCCACGGGAGCTCGCCGGAGTTACCGCGGCGGCGCGCGCACAAGGGGAAAGCCCCGCGCTTCACCAAAACTCCCGCCTAGGCACCCCAAAACGCTGCTCGAGACTTCGCAACTCTTACGCACCCGCTTCCGACCAAGATAGGCCGCCGGAGACCCACCGGCGGCGAGTTCCGCGGCGGCGCGACCACGGCTCGCGGCGAAACCTCGAGAAGACTGTTCCTTTTCCCCAATTGACTAGCGCACGAGCTACGGAGGAGCAAGGCGGTGCTAGTCAAGCCAAGAGGGGAGCATGAGAGCGCTTCTACCAGCTAGCTCGCCGGCGTCCATGGAAGGGCGGCGGCGAAACCGACGAGGAGGTTCAAAACGCCACAAATCAAGGGGGCGAGAGGGGGAAACAGCGCGGCTACTCACCAGCAAGCTTTGACGAGGCTCGGAGAAGGTGGGGGCGGCGTGACAGCCGATCGGCGACGACGAGCACGGCGGCGGACGACGCGGCCGCGACGGGAGGAGACGGTGACCACGCGGACGGCCGTTCCCGGGCTACCACGGAGCGACGGACAAACGGTCGGCGCCGGGAGATAGAGTGCACGAAGAGAATCATAGGACGGAGCACGAGCGGGGCGGACTCTCACCGGAGAAGAAGATCGACGGCGAGGACGGAAACGGAGGCGATCTTGTTGATGGTCGTCCGCGCTCTCCTCGGCTCGAACGGCGACGAGACTAGCACCAATCAACGCGGCGTCGCATGCCGCGCACGAAGATCCGCACGAGCTCCTTCAGCGTGGAGCTCCGCCCATGGCGAGGGAGAATACCGCAGCGGCGGCGGGTTAGGGTTTGGAGGAAAGGACGGGAGACGGCGGCTCGGGTGGGGTTTTGTAGAGGGGAAAAGGTGGAGGGAGTGGTTAGGGCGGCGGGTTTGTTGGGCGGCAGCACGGGAACGCGCCGCGTGGCCTCGGCGTCCGTGCCGTACTGCGCGCGGGTGAGGGAGAGGGGAAAAAGGTGGAAGATGCTCCTGTGCCTCCGGGTTGGGCTGGACCTGGGCCGCGAAGGGAGAAAGGGGAGGTGGGCCGTCGCGCGGATTCGGCCCACGGTGCTAAATTCAAACTGAAAACCTTTGCGAATTAATTCGTTCGTTTTTCCCTTGATTTGAATTCAAATCTCAACCGAATTTAACCAATCCTTTTCCAAACTTAAGTATTTTTATTACACGAATTTTTGAGTACATGACTTGGGCTGTTACAACCAGCTAACAACTTGATAACCATTGCAAGATAACAAGGTCAAACACAATCACAAGTCTAGATACTAGCAAAATAGATAGATACTAGCAGAGATGTTGACGCATTGGTGCACCTAGGTGGCTGGAACAATGTTATGAAGCAGGAAATCACACAAGATCGATAGAGACTGCTTTGATGAATCCCAAAGAGCCGTGAATTAAAATATTCCATTTTTTATGTGCTTGCAGATTAGGCATGCGGTGCCATTTTCATATACACTGCACTAGCACAATCGGGCACTGTAGCGGTGGGCATAAACGAACTGTAGCAGTTGGTATGGTGGCCTGCATCTACCGTCTCCAATGCTAAAAATAAAGTTTAACAATGGCGAGATCAACGATAGCCGCCGCAAGAAACCGAAACAGTAGCGGCGGTTGGCAACATCATTCGGACATACGTTAGCGGTCATATTTATAAAGAAAATATACGTCAACTTTATTTTTATTTCATAGGTAAGATCCTAGATTGGGCTAAATAACATGAATATAATTTTTATACTCACTTTATTTCAATATTCGAGTTACTTGTAGTTCATATTTGACTTTATTCAAAAAATTGCTTTAAATGTAATTAATTAACAAAATATAACAAACAAATTAAAAAATATACCAAATTTTAACATGAAGTAAGACATGTTGTATGTGAAGAGTAGAAAAAGTCTTGTGCCTATAAGGGGGAAAGAAATTTATCGTTTGTCAAAGAAAATTTTGTCGAGTGTAAGAAAAAAAAACACTCAGCAAAGATCTTTTTTGCCGAGTGTTAAATGAAACACTCATCAAAGATGATCTTGTCGAGTGTTTTTTTTTCACACTAGACAAAGAGTAAATTTGCCGAGTGTATTATTTTTTCGAGTGTTTTTTTGTGGCACTCGGTAAAGACATTATTTGTGAAGTGCCCGACACTATACCAATCGCGCGCTATAGCGATGCCTCCCAAAAACTCGTAGCCACGGCCGGCAAAACGGGTCACGGATACAGTGGGGGGCAGGCAAGAATCCGCGTGAACCGTGGCTATAGAGGCCTCAACAGCTACGATGGTTGTGAACCGTCGCTATTGATCCGGACATCAATAGCCCTGGTTGATAACATCAACCGTGGCTAGTGAACAACCTATAGCCATGGCTCACAACTCGGACGGGACGCTGGAAACATAGGTCGAAGTGATCCAGCCAAGTTCTCCTCCCAATATAAAATCAATCTCTTCCCAAACCCTAACCCTTATTCTCCTCCCTTCCTCTCTCTCTCTCTCTCTCTCTCTCTCTCTCTCTCTCTCTCCACCGAGCCGCTGCCTCCTCCCCCTCCTCTCCCTTTCTTCACGCAGTCGAGCTCCGCCACCGGCCTCATCCCCACGCATCGAGCTCCACTCACCGCCGCCGCTAGCCTCTCCATGCCACCTCCTCCTCCCAAGCCCTTAGTGGTCGACGCGCCGTAGGAGGCTAGCACACCCTCCTTTGCGGCCCACACGCCGCCTCTTCCTCTCTAGCCTGCGCTCTGCTACCTCCTCACCGGCCCTAGCAGCAGCGGGCGATACGTGCGCCGCGTCCTCCTCGGAGGATTCGAAATCTAGCTACTTGACAATCAAGAAAGAGATGTTGAATAGATTCATTCTGATCACAGAAACAACATTTTAAACTCCCATTCCATTGTCGTCTAGCCAGATTATCTTTAGTTAGGACCACACCTTTAAAAAGATACCAAGCAAAGATTTTTATTTTTAAGGGCAGCTTTAGCTTCCAAATAAAATGATTATCCGGTACAATATTAGCCATCGCAAAAGATCTATACATAGATCGAACAGAAAACAGTTTGTGTTGATGCAAAGACCATGCAAAAGTATCTCTAACATCATTTAGTTGGACATTCATGATTGACAATAAAAGATTATGCCAAGCCAGTAAATTATTCCTAACTAAAGATCTTTGAAAAGATATATTAATAAGGCCCGAAGCAAAAACTGACTCTACTGTTTCATGTTTCTTCCTGGCAATATTGTACAAGGATGGGAATCGGTCTTTCAAGGCCACCTGCCCTAACCAAACATCTTCCCAGAATCTAATTTGAGTGCCATCACCCAAGCGAAAAGTCCCAAGTCTTAAAAAGTCATTCTTGACATTCATCAAGCCCGACCAAAAGTGAGAATCACCGTGTTAAACTTGTGTAATTGTCTTATTTCTCAAATATTTTTTTCCGGAGCAAGTTTTCTCAAAACTTATGTAAGGCGTCTGTGAGAACAAGCAACTAAAAACACTATGTGACCAGCTAACAACTTGATAACCATTGCAAGATAACAAGGTCAAACACAATCACAAGTCTAGATACTAGCAAAATAGATAGATACTAGCAGAGATGTTGACGCATTGGTGCACCTAGGTGGCTGGAACAATGTTATGAAGCAGGAAATCACACAAGATCAATAGAGACTGCTTTGATGAATCCCAAAGAGCCGTGAATTAAAATATTCCATTTTTTATGTGCTTGCAGATTAGGCATGCGGTGCCATTTTCATATACACTGCACTAGCACAATCGGGCACTGTAGCGGTGGGCATAAACGAACTGTAGCAGTTGGTATGGTGGCCTGCATCTACCGTCTCCAATGCTAAAAATAAAGTTTAACAATGGCGAGATCAACGATAGCCGCCGCAAGAAACCGAAACAGTAGCGGCGGTTGGCAACATCATTCGGACATACGTTAGCGGTCATATTTATAAAGAAAATATACGTCAACTTTATTTTTATTTCATAGGTAAGATCCTAGATTGGGCTAAATAACATGAATATAATTTTTATACTCACTTTATTTTAATATTCGAATTACTTGTAGTTCAAATTTGACTTTATTCAAAAAATTGCTTTAAATGTAATTAATTAACAAAATATAACAAACAAATTAAAAAATATACCAAATTTTAACATGAAGTAAGACATGTTGTATGTGAAGAGTAGAAAAAGTCTTGTGCCTATAAGGGGAAAGAAATTTATCGTTTGTCAAAGAAAATTTTGTCGAGTGTAAGAAAAAAAAACACTCAGCAAAGATCTTTTTTGCCGAGTGTTAAAAGAAACACTCATCAAAGTTGATCTTGTCGAGTGTTTTTTTTTCACACTAAACAAAGAGTTTTGACATGATCGGGAAACAAATCCAATGACCACTGCAACAATAGATCGTATTAGTTAGTATGTCATCTATCTCTACAACCGACGAGAGGAATGTAGTGGTCGAACTTACTCGAAGTGGTAAGGCGTGTAAATGGCATGTTTATCCTGACATTCCCTGAAGCAATTGTAAATATAACTTGTAGTTTGAGACCTTGCTCTTGTCCTCATAGTGGCCTTCAGTTCTTGTTACTCTTCCGGTGACCTGTCCTTATATATCTTGTCTTTCTCATTTATCCGAAGGTTGATTGCACTTTAATTGATCAATCTCGGATTGAGGTACCAACCTTCCAATCGGGTCTGTCGTATTTCTCCTTTTGAAATGTTGAATTCAAGCTACAGAAAAAGCACAAGGCAATATATAACCTATATTTCAAAAAGTAGGAAATACAAAAAAGATGGATGGAGGTACTTACATGCACCACAAGGTTATGAAGGTCGTGTCCATCTCACCGAGCTGAAACATAGTGTGGATATCATTAAAATATAGTCCAAGGATCGAGTCGGTGGTATCGTTGAACACGTCCTTTGGAAGCTTATAGGTGATCACATCCACTCCTTTCGTTGCCGCTATGTACCAGTTGTCCAGCTTCCGCATCTCCTATGACAAGTTTGACTACATCTTTTTAGATACGAGGGGTAGCCAAAGATGAAATTTGGAAAGTCATTATTCTCGTCATGACCCTCAAATATGTCATCTTCGTACTGTAGCAACCGACGAGGGTCTATGATAACTGTGATTGATTGCAGGGCTCCCTTCCTCATTCGCTCCAAGTATTTCATGACATGTTCAGGTTGCGGCTTTGACGGATCCACCCCGGCAGGCATAATAATCCTCGGGATTAGAGGAGTAAAGTCCTTCCGAAGAGGCTCGATAATGTGAGGCTCTTCATCCAAGGCGAGTGTTTCAGCTTTTAGCTCGATAGAGGGGACACATTGCCCTTCGAGGCTCGACAAAGGGAACTATTTGCTGTTGAGGCTCTTTGTAGTCGGGCACTATGACCGTTTCTTGCTGTGTGTGTGTGTGGGGGGGGTCTGCGAGTAAAAGGACTCATAACCGCTTCCTATTAATGGTCATCTTGTTTCTTATTGGCTGAACCAGCACCTGTCAAAGGAGACGGTTCTCCAGCTCAAACTTCATCCTCCGTGAGTTGTTGACTCACATGAACTGATCCGTGTCCGGACAAGGGGAAGGAGAAACTTGTGGTTCCGAGAGGACAACCTCACGCCGTTTCCATATGATGAAGGAACCGATTGCATCATGTAGAGTTATAATCCCCGCGTCAGGTATGGGGCACTCAATCTCGTGCTCCTCACATCCTTGACCAATCTCCTCGACGGTGACACACACGTACCCGGGGGAATATCCATGTTGTGGATTGTTCGTCCTGGAAGTGCTCTGCTAGTTGCAACCTTCAAGGTTTTTCCCTGTAACCAAATGGCACATGCAGCTCAGGACATTCTTGTGTTATGACTTCTGCTTCTAATGGGGAGGTAAAGCTAGGCAAAGTGGTTGGGACTGCATCCGTCGTACTAGGGATACTACCACTTCGCAAGTCAGCTTGGTACATCTCTATCAGTCGCCTCCACTCTACCTTGTCCCTCTCCTCCTTATCTTTCTTGTGAAATTTATGTTTTTTTAATAAGGAGGCGAAAGAGCTAGACGAGAAACCCTCTTTCCAAGTAGCTTTGGAGGACACTACTCGCACCCGCCCACCATGCTCTTTGGTCTCCACAGCAAGAGAGAGTTGGTATCTATGACATTCGGATTGAGTAACCCCAGAAAAAAGAGTTATCCAATGCCCAGATGCTTGAGCAGTGCAGGACATAGGCTCAACTGAGGCAGTAGTCTATGGTAGACAACATCGGAAATATAAAAAAGCCATGCATGGCTCGAGAACCTTAACATGCAGCCCTTGGATTCTGCTTTTTGTTGACATTTGTATCTCTGAGGCCCACTGATAATTCTGAGCTTCAGCTTGCAATACATTGGGAATACATCTGACATCGTAGGTATATGGTACAAGGTGGGACCAAGCAGGGCAGCAGGCAAGGAATCTTTATCAGGTGGAGCTGCTGCTGTGGGCTATGGCCTTTCTTCCCAAATCTCACCACGCCGGCATCCCCTTCTTCTCCGAAGCGTACGCCAGCACCCCCTTCTTTCCCAAAGCGTAATACCATTGTAGATCCAGTTGTGATGGCTCATCCGCACGCACCTCTGCCACCAGTCACGTCCCCAGCCGTTGCGCATCACCATGAGCTGCGACACCTCCATTCGCATTCCCAGGACCTGCGCCCCTTCCTCAAGTTGTTGCCAACCCTTCGCATTTATGTGTCAAACAGATTTAAATCTGCATAATTATACACCGATGCTCTTTCTACTTAGACTTGCAAATATCAGAGCAAATAATGTTTTTAATAAAACAATAATCATGCCCATAGTCGGTATCTAACATTCAGCACAATTTCAGTAGACATGTCATTTGGTACAACTGATTTGTAGTGACAGCAGTTCATTTTTTCTTATCAAAATGACTCCACTTTTACGATGGATGGGTATATATTTGTTCCATGCAACAAATACAGAACACAACATCACATGTCTGTACGTGTTTTTCATTATTTACTTTCCAGTACCCTCTTACATTATATGATTATTTCAGTCTTATATTATATAATAATATTATTTAAATATTTGAACATTGCTTAGGTACTAGCCCGTGCAACTGCACGGACAAAGCAATCTAGCTATCAATAGCCCATATATAGGTAATGGTTGCACAGCATCCTGATATTTTTTTCCCTGCTAGATTATGGCTATCATTGTAAAGTACTCCCTCCGTCAGGAAATATAAGGATGTGTTAACTTCCTGAGGCTACGTTCGACCACTAGTCTTATTCAAAAAATTTATAAAGATATAAAAATAAATAAAATATACTTCAAATATATATAATGATCAAATAAGTTATACAAAATAAATAATATTTTTTAAAATATTTGGAATAAGACGAATGGTCAAACGTGATATCTTAAAGTCAACAAATCCTTATATTTCTGGACGGTGGGAGTAGTATTGTAGCCTAGCTAGGTTTCCTCTTACCAAACAAAACATATATTTCTTGTTATTTTCTCAGTTAACCCCATTTGCATTAGGAGTTATTTACTTATTTCCCACTATTTGGATAAGTAATCCCTTATTTACCTTCATCCACGCCAGCTTCCCATATGAGTACATAGATTTTAAAACTAGATACCTTATTTTCCCTTTTCTTAGTTTCAGTTTTGAGAGCATATAAGGAGTGGACGTAGAACTGGAGTATAGATTATAACTCGGCTTACATGGGGCAAATCAGGGATATGCTGTTAGGACACAGAAAAATAACTAATTCACTGTCACTATTACAATTATGCTCTGTAGTGGTAGGCTTAAAAGCGCCTCAGTGGCGGACGTACGTCATAAACGCTTTAGACGCCGTCCCACTGGCGCTATTAATCAACTAACAAAAAGAAGGGTGGGCCCTAGCTGGGACCTGCCCTAGACGCCGTCCCGTCCCGGCGTGTGCGACATGAGGATGGGCCGCTGCCGCCAGGGGAGGAGGAGCCGCCGCCGTTGTGGGTGGAGGAGGAGCATGAGCCGCTGCCACAGATGGAGAAGGAGTCGTCGCCGCGGGTGGAGGAGGAGGCACCACCGCGGATGGAGAAGGAGCCGCCGCGAAGAACTCCTCCACGGCGGCGGCCAGCTTCCTGGAGCCAGCGCCAAATCCAGGCTGTGGTGGAGGAGCGGAGCTGCACCCCCCCCCCCCTTCCACCTATTTATAGGAGGGTGCGGTCGGCTGCGGCGTGCGGGACTGTCGGGCCCGCAGTTAAATTTGCTATGGGCCTTAAGTTGCGGGCCTGATAGGGTCCGCTACTGGCAGCTAGATGGTAGCCGTGCGCCTATGTCACGTTTGTCGCGGGCCTGAGGTGTTCGTGACTAATTTCCACGCATAGTCGCGGACACCACAATGTACTACCACTTAGCGGCGGACACCTCAAGGGACCGCCACTCGTGATTAAATGGGCGCCCGCCGCTATAATGGGTTATTCTAGTAGTGTGTTCATTAATGCTCTATTCTTTTCTTGCGTAATAATACTTCTTTATAATAACATGAATAGATATCCTTAGAGATTATGCTCTCTATTTTCCACATTAAAAACGTTACTGTATCTTTGTGACATCCCATGTCACGAATTAGCACTAATGGCGTAATCACACTCTAATAACCTCCTTAATGAAACCCTAATGCTAATCCTACAAAAGAAAAGCAAGAAAAAGGAAAATGATAAATAAAAGAAAAAGGGGAAATCTAGGGCTAAACCCTAGCCCCTAGAAAAATGCAAAAATTATAAAAGTCCCACCCACATATTTTTGCACCATCTCATTGCCCATGCAAAATAATGATTTTACAGCTTTTTTACAAAATTTTTGGACAAAGTTTCAAAAGCTCAAAAATTCAAATTCATATTTGAAACTTGCCTGTTTATGAATTTTCTTTGAATTTGTGGAAGCCGAATCACGATTTCAACCTAAAACAAGAAAATTAGATCCTTTCATTCAAAAGCTCCCCATATTTATGTTTCAATTTTTGGAGCACCAGAAGTTCGAATTTTGATCAAATTCCAGCAAGCCAGTTTTGAATTCAAAATTCGAGCTCGAGCTCAATGCCCAGGGGACAATGGCCGCCACGGACCGCCGGTCCGGCGCCACCGCAGGCTGCCCCGCGCGTGCACCCGCCCCATCACGTCGCCACATAGCCCCTGCCACCTCCCCAACTACCTGGCGTACCCACCGGCCAACAGGGAGCGCCGGGAATTGAAGCCGCTCCCCCTGCCCGCCTGCTCCTCCCCCTGCCGCCGTCCTTCTTCCTCTAAATAACAACACAACAGCCAAGGCCGCATCGCACGGATGCCTCCACAAGCTCGCCCATCCTTCTCTGCAGCTCCCGGTGCCGGCAGCTCGTTTCCTCTCCCTCCTCGGCGCGAGAACGAGTGCAAATCATCGCCACCGGCACCGCCGCCTCAAACTCGAGCTAGGTGCGCCTTCTTCCTCGAACCTCTACTCAATTAGCGGCGCCATAACTCTCCCCTGCCTCTGGACTGACCGCCCCGCCTTGCTCCCCGCCGGTCGTCCGCACCCCCACGACGCACTCCCACCTCCGGCCGCCCTCCGCCTCGAGCAACCCCACGCCGCCACTCCCCACACGTAGGTGATGCTCCCCGAAGAAACTGCCCCTTGTCTCTCCCCCTCTCCTGGACGCGCGCCCTCGCCGGAGCTCCTCTAGCGCCGTCGCCCGTCGTCGGCCGCCTCCGGCCACCGCCCAACCGCGCACACCCCACCACCTGCTCCCCCTTCCCGCGCGCATCATTTTGGTCCATGGCCAGCCCCCAACTCGCCGCCGTTGGCCCACAGGCCCGAGCTCACCGCCGCCGGCCGCCGCTCGCTGGAGCGCGCGAGCCCTATATTCAAAATTCTGGCAGTGGCAGTTTGTAATTCTTGCGAAGTTTGTTGCATTTTAGAAAATCCATATCTGGCGGTTTATGAGTCCAAAAATAGTAAACTAAAATGTTTTGGAAACTAAATGACTTGTACTTTCAGAAAAGTAACATGAACTCGTCAGATCTGGTCATTTGCATATTTTTACAAAAATGTCAAAAGTCAATCGACAAAAACTCACTTAAGTCATAACTTTAAGAATATAAATCCAAATTTAATGCCACTTGGACAGATCCTGCATATGGAGACACTTGAATTTCTGGCGCTGAAAAAGTTACATTTCATTGCATATTTTTAAAGTTATTGCATTTATGGCATTCTATGTATTTACTTTTTAATTAAATCTGTATAATTTATTTTGGCATGAAACTTGGTATATCTGCTCATCATAGTCATGTACATTTGTAGAAAATCCCATGTTTAATTTTGATCATGCTAAGTCATTATTTGGGCTGCCCTTAGATTAATTCAAGAATAAGTAAATTTCAGCACAATTAAAAATGGTTTCATGTTTCTACGAATCACATTTTGGCATGTTTATGTAAATATCACTCTCCATGAGGTTACTTAGTCCCTCATGGAAGGTTTAGTAAGAAGTTTCCGTTAAATTCATGAATGTATTGATTTTAGTAAGCACGTACTTGAATTAGGGTTACACCGTCATCGCATGTGATGATGAAATTTCACTCCCAACCCTAATTGTGTTTAACTCACATTTAAACTTTACTCATCATTTTCAATCTGAACACTCATGTTATGCCACGGCACTTACACCCGTTCGGTCGCACTTTGCATTGCCTATGTTACATGTACAAGTGTAGTAAAATTCAACTCAATTAACGAGAGAAGAAATGAAGTGCATGCCTACTATTAATTCCACGAACTTGGCTCTATTAAATTATGATTATGATGTTCATACAAAACAGGATTCATGCATTACCATTATTATCGACCCTATATCCTTTTTACTCATGCATTGCATTTCATCTTCTAGGCGACAACGTTGAATTGATCCTGTCGGAAGAAACAATTGCAACTCTCAACGCGTGTGAAGCTAGTACTAACTTGATCACTCTCAAGGCAAGCCCCGGTGCATTCCTATTATTTTGAAATGTTTTCCTTTTATCACTATCGTGAGGATGATGATTGTGCATTTACGTTCTAGGAATTGATTTGGAAATCCACGTGCATAAATTCCTATATGTCCTATGTCGAATATGTGTCATACCCTCGCTAGAAGTGCTATGCTATGCTTACGGAGCCAACGATAGAATGGGAATCTCACATATGGCTTATGATTAAATTTGAACATGATGAATTGGTTAAAATTGAGAACACCCATTTGTGGCTCTGCGAACAAGTTTGAGTTATGTACCACTTGCATACCTTTTTTATGGGGATTGGTAAACCTACGTAGCTTGTGAATTGTAAAGTGGGCCGGATATCTCACCGACCCGGAGGTGATGTGTATGGCATGGTGGTTGCACGGGTTGAGGACCAATGGAGTGTGCACGGGTTAAGCCTTGGGCACATTGTTGAACGGTCGCAAGGGGACGTGTACTCGGGGTCGGTGGCCCCGTGTTTTGCTTTATGATGAACTCGCGAACGGTGGTCATACGTGTTCTTAAATGATGCATATGTCGTGCATTTGGGTCTTTCCTGCAGGGTTAATAATTCGATAATTTTCGCCGTTTCCTCTCGGTTAATGAGTACCACTTGATTCGATCAGTTTACAATGTTTAGTAAGAGAGGTTAATGAGTATTACTTGATTCGAGCAGTTTACAATGTTTAGTAAGAGAAAAAGAATGAGAAACTTGCTGTTTTATATTGATATCAAATTGTATTGCAAATTCTTGTATTGCTAGTATGCTCACTAAAGTTTCTTTTATGCAAAAACCCTATTAATTTAGCTAAGTCATAAAAGTGTCAACCTAATTAGCATAGGTGCCGTTTTATGCAAAATGCCAAGTTAAACCGGTCAAGCCCCATGCATCTAGGTGTCGGTCTTAGATGGCCAATTTGACGGGTAAGACTTGCGGAGTATGCTAGATACTCGGGCTTTGCCACTACACGTGTATTTTTAGGATTCCCGCAAGCCGGATTTTGCGATTGTTGTGGTAAGGTTGTGTGGGATGGTGAGGAGCCCAAGGAGTGGACCATTGAATGGGTTCCTAGCTCTCCGACCCATGATGAGTGAGCCGTGGCCTAGGCCGGCACGGTTCGCATAAGTTATCTATGTATCGTCGTGTTATGTAATCGCTTCCGCACTTTATTTTGAACAAAGATCATGGTTATGTAAACTTAAATTTGAACCTAATGTATCTTTTATTTGGAACCCTATATTGTAATCGAGACTTAATTATGTAAACTTGCAAATCGTGTATGTTTGTTAATGTGACGCTATGTATGGTTGCTTCGTCAATCATCTCCCAAGGCGATCCGTACCACACTAATCTATCTTTCGGGATAGGGGTGTGACAATCTTAAAATTGTTGCACTTGTTCAAGCTCAAAACCTGTAAGGAAATAAAGTTCTCCGATGGAGATTTTTCTTCAAATGTGATATGAATCTTAAAGCAGTCTTGTTCACGGAATAATGTGATGCATGTTGAGTCATGTGCCGATTGTGGATTCTATCGATTCCCACATCTTATTTCCGTTCGCCATTTTGAGCCCATCCTACCTGAACCCTCAAGGAAGCCAAAACATACACTATATCGGTCGCGCACTATAGCCACGCCACCCAAAATGAAGTAGCCACGGCAAAGAAAATAAACCGTGGCTACAATAGGTGGCGGGGTTACCCGCCATCGGACCGTGGCTATAGAAGCCACTATAGCCATAGTTGGCTTTGTCAACCGAGGCTATAGTGGCCTCCACCAATAGCCACGGTCCACGTCACCAACCGTGGCTATAGTATCTTCTATAGCCACGGTTCAAGAAGTGGACCGTGCCTATTGTTTTGCACGAGTATAAAAGGCCGCGTTCGGACGGAACGAGAGCTCGGTCCAAGTGTGGCGGCTCGAAAATTGAGGAAAAAAATGAAAACCGAGGGGGAAGGTTTTGATCTCGTTTTTTGCAGAAATTTGTTCTCCGTGGTAAGGAAACTCATCCCATATATTATTTGTTGCTATAGTGTTGTAATCATGGAGAATTTTGGATTACCAGTTGACCTAGGTTTTGATTTCGATTTGTCAAATTCCTCCACGTTTGTAGGTTTGTTGTTGGTTTGAGTTGTGTATAATAAGCTCATATATCATGTGCTTGTGTTGGATACAAAAAAATCATGTCTTACAAGCCTTTTTCATGTCAATCAATTTAAGATCTACTTTATGCTCTCTTGAGAGAGACCCCTAGAGCACGATTTAATTATTAAAAAATTCGAGTCAATTAATAAGAATTTGTATAGTGGGTTTATATATATGATAGCACATTGTCTTATGCAATATATTAGTTCCCTTATATTTTCTATAAATATATAATATTCATAATGGTAAATAGATTATTTAGTAATTATTTAATAATTATTAATTCTAGCACATTATGCTATGCTATATTAGTTTCCTTATATTTTCTATAAATACTTAATATTCATACTTGGTAATTATTTGATTTAGTAATTATTTTATTATAATTAATATTCGCGTAATGCTTGTTTAGATGGACAAAATATGGATGTATGAAGAGTCAAGATTAAGTGCATATTTTCGATGTCAAGTCGATGTATTTCTCAAGAGAGCTGCCGAGCATGCTAAGCGTCTAGGAAGACAAGAAATATATTGTCCATGTGTGGACTGCAAGAATCAAAAATTGTGGACGAGATACACTTGTAATCAAATCTCACTTAGTGAGGAGGGGTTTCTGTGAGGACCCGAATTTCACCAACGTGAAACCCGTACCCTTTGTACCTCTATGCCACTCCCGGGAGTGTGGCACGTACATCCAACACATGTTAGTACGAGAAAAACCATAAATATAAAGAGTAATCAAGGCAGATAATAGAATCTCCAAGTACATTATTAAAATGCATAAATCTCAATCTCAAGAGTACAAGAGTGTGGCACGTAGGCCATCGCGAAATCATGGTAGAAGTCTAACGAAGCGGAAGCAAAGCGGAAACATCTCCGGTGAAGAACCGTAGTGAAGTCCATACCCACAAGCAACTCGAGTGTAGGCGAGACCGTCACTCCTCCTCGTCGGCTCTCTCAAGCGGCTCGGCCGGCTCCTCGGCAACGGCGTCCGAAAAACAAAGTGATAAAGCCGTGAGTACATAACGTACTTAGCAAGCCGTAAACTACCTAGCAACAATGTATGCATGTTGGGATAGTTCAAGGAAAGGCAAGGGCTAGCACCTAAAGCATTATTCCTCAAGTCTATGTGAATCATATTTTATTATTAGTCAAATTTTATAAGTGGCCTTGCAGGAAACAACACAATCCTGCAAGGGTCAAGTTTTATGTCCCGCACACCTCCACGGGACCATAGCTCGAAGCCGGAAGTAAAACACCTATCGGTGGGGAGAAGTAGTAAATGCTAATCAAGTGGGTCGCTCGGAGGTAGTGCCCATACTTTGGGCTAGACTATACGTATAGATTTATATATCTCTGCAGAGAGTAAGCAAGCTGTACCCACGTGAAGAGGTACACAAACAAAAGACCACCGTCGTGGCCCAAGCAAAGCAACACTCACAAGATCACTCCTCAAAGCATCGAATGGGTGGCGCCCGTCTCTCAGTGTCTGGGATCCTCTAACCACAACATAGGAAAAGAAGGTCCTGAAGGGTGTGACAAGGCGTACCACGGGCCAGGTGGGATATCCTCTGCTCGTGGGTCGAGACAAACGCTCCAACACCCACTACCACTAATCTCTACACCACGGCGGGCCACCCATTCCTCCGCTAAGTATCATGATCCAGCCCGCCCATACAAGTCACGTGGTATGCTAGTAGACCAAAGAGCAAGCAAGCACAAGAACCGGTCCTTAAGCTGCCGGGGCGAGTCACCATCCCTCTCCTCAAAACAACGGTCTCAACAACGAGTGTCACCACAACAGGGGCCCCATAAACCCAAGGCCCCTACACAAGCTGTACCCGCAACAGGTACTCTCCAAAAAGAGACTCCCCGAAGTCTCCCAACACCTAACCACCTACACACGCGCCCCCGCAAGAGTCCTACAGGGTATCTAGTACGAAACTCGACACCTAAGAAACACCTATAATTTATTTTACACAAAAACATGTATAGTCATCATGGGGTTCAATTAAGCAACTAAGCAAGTACTAAGCATGCGAGTAATAGTAGAACAACCTATGGCAAACGGTGGCATGACACCTCACCATCCACGTCTTCACCACATCTACACATCGAGAGAGGGCGGCGCCGCCCGAACGCCACCGCGAGGGCCGCCGGAAGTGCCCCGTCCCGACTCTACGGCTCGCGCGGGAAGAAACCTAGACCACCGGCGAGCTCCCCTCGATGCCGCGCTCCTTCCCACGCCTCTCTCGAGCACCGGCTCGCACCAAGGCGGAGGCGAGGCCTCGCCGGAGTTGGCGCGGCGGCGGGCAAAAGGGAAGTCCCACGGGTGACTAGAGCCCTCAAAATATCGACACCAAAATGTAGCTCATGTCGTCGGGAACTTAACCGCACCCTCGCCCATCCAAAAGACGGACGGAGGGCCCGCCGGCGATGAGAGCCGCGGCGGCGGCCATGGCGGCTCCATCGCAAACCCACAAGCACCCACCTTTCTCCACAAAGGACGCACGTATGAGCTACGGAGGAACAAGGGGAAGCTAACGGACCGACAAAAGAGCTTGAGCTCGCCGCTAGCGACGAGCTCACCGGCGTCCATGGAGACGCGGTGGCGGAAGCCGACGATAGTGGCCAATTCGTCACCAATCAAAGGGGAAAAGAAGGGGAATCAACGCGGCAACTCACCAGCTAGCTTGCGCAAGGCTTGGACGGAAGGGAGACGGGCGCGACGACGACGAGCGACGAGGGACGGTGGCGGCGGACGAAGAACACCGCGCGGACGACGGTGGTGACCACGAGCTCGGGCGTTCCGTCGCTACCGAGAGGGGAACAAGCACGAGCTCGGAGCGAGCGAAAGAGCGAGCAATGGAGAACCAAGAACAGAGCACGAGATGGTCAAGGTCTCACCGGAGACGATGGTCGGGGACGAAGAAGATGACGGCTCGGAACTTCGCACGTGTCGCGCTTCGTCTTCGGGGCTCCTCTCGTGAAGCCGAGCGCACCGGCGGACGCAGCGTCTCACGCCTTGCACGAGAAAGCAGCATGAGCGGTGGAGGTTTGAAGCTTCGTCCATGGCGAAGAGGAAAACCTCGACGGCGGCGGCGCTAGGGTTTGGGGAAAGGAAGGGAGACGGCGGCTCGGGTGGGGTTTTGTAGAGGAGAAAAGGTGGAGGGAGCAGGTTGGGCGACGGGGCTTGCTGGGCGGCAGCACGAGGACGCGCCGCGTGGCCTCGGCGTCCGGGTCACGGGGTGTCGCGCGGCAGCAGGTGGGAAAAAGGTGGAAGATGCACCTGCTGCATCCGGGTCGGGCCGGACTTGGGCCGAAGGGGAGAAAAAGAGAAAGGAGGCTGGGCCGCACGGTGCAAATTCGGCCCATGGCGCAAATTTGAATACCGGACTCCTTGCGAATTTATTTGGTTTGTTTCTCATTTGAAACCATTCAAACTTTATCCAAATTTTGTGGAATCTTTTCCAAACTTCGTTATTTATTACATGGGCAAACGTTACGGGTTTTCGGGATGTTACGGACTCCCCCCTTACAAGAATCTCATCCTTGAGATTTCGCTCCTCATCCTCGAACAAGTGAAGGAAGTCCTTCCTCAAGTTATCCTCCATCTCCCAAGTGGCCTCTCGCTCGGTGTGGTTACTCCACAACACCTTGCAGAACTTGATCTTGCGACTCCTTGTTTCCTTGAAAGCCACATCCAAGATCTTGATTGGATACTCCAAGTACTCAAGACTCATCCTGCAGATCCAACACCTCCGGTGCAACCTGCTCCTCCGGCACACGAAGACACTTCTTGAGCTGCGAAACATGGAACACATCATGCACTCCGGCAAGGTGTCCCGGCAACTCAAGGCGATAGACGAGATCTCCAATCCTCCTCACCACTCGAAAAGGTCCAACAAACCTTGGTGCCAACTTGCCACGCACATGGAATCTGCGAGTCCCACGAAGTGGAGAGACCTTGAGATAGACATAGTCCTCAACAAGGAACTTCAAAGGTCTCCTCCTCTTATCTGCATAGCTCTTACTGCTCGCTCTGAGCAACTCGGATATGCTCTCTCACTTGCTCAACCTTCTCTTCAGCCTCTCTCACAAGATCTGGTCCATAGAAAGACCTCTCTCCAACCTCTGCCCACATGAGAGGTGTCCTGCACTTCCTCCCATACAAGAGCTCATTGGGTGACATCTTGATGCTCGCACGGTAGAAGACAAGGAATCATAAGGAAAAGAGAGTGAAGGAAGTTAAAAGACAAAGAGAAGAAGACATCGAGATACTTGCACGGTAGCTGTTGTTGTAAGAGAACTCAACAAACGACAGGGCTCTCCTCCCAATTCTTGCCGTAGGTGAGCACACAAGCTCTCAACATATCCTCCAAGGTCCGATTCAGCCGCTCCGTCGACCATCCGTCCGAGGGTGATAAGCTGTGCTAAAGTCCAAGCGAGTGCCCATAGCTACATGCAAACTCCTCCGGAACTTAGCCACAAGCGAGAACCACGATCTGATATTATGGTGAGAGGTGCCCCATGTAGTCTCGAGAATGTTATCAATGTAAAGGCGAGAGTGCTGCTCCACTGTGTACCTAGTGCTTGACGGCTATGAAGTGAGCGGCCTTGGAGAAACGATCCACAATCACCCAAATGGAGTCACGGCCCTTAGGCGTGCGAGGTAGCCCAACAATGAAATTCATGCTGATGTTCTCCCATTTCCACATAGGAATCTCAAGAGGCTTGAGCAAACCGGCTGGCTTCGATGCTCGCCTTGACCCTCCTGCAAATGTCACACATCCCAACAAATTGAGCAATGTCCCTCTTCATGCCTTCCCACCGAACTCGGTACGGAGATCCTCATACATCTTTGTGTTCCCCGGGTGGATCGAGTAGCGAGAACAGGTGAGCCTCTCGCAAGATCTCATCTCGAATCCCTGCACCTCCGGGAACCACAATCCGATCCTTGTACCAAAGTACACCATCACCATCCACTCTGAACCTAGGTGCCTTATCCTCCTTTATCTTTCCCTTGATCGACTCCACAAGACTTGTCAACCTTTTGCTTTTCCTTGATCCGATCTCCAAGAAGACTCGTGATCCTCAACTCATAGAGATAGCCCTCGGGAATGAGCTCCACTCCATCCCTCATCATCTCCTCAAACACCTCCGACCGACTCGTCATGAGAGAAGTGCAATAGGCCTTGCGACTCGGTGCATACTGCAACAACATTGGCCTTGCCGGGATGGTAGTTGATGCTCAAATCATAATCCTTGATCAACTCAAGCCATCTCCTCTGCCTCATGTTCAGCTCGACTGTGTGAAGATATACTTGAGGCTCTTATGATCTGTGAAAATCTCACATCTGCCACTAATGAGATAGTGCCTCCAAATCTTCAAAGCATGAACAAGCTGCTGCAAGCTCAAGATCATGAGTGGGATAGTGCTTCTCATGTGTCTTCAATCGCCTCGAAGCATAAGCCACAACCTTCCTGTTCTGCATGAGCACACAACCAATCCCATGAGTGGAAGCATCACGAGTACACCTGGAAGTCCTGACTAAGATCCGGCAAGGTGAGCACGGGTGCGGTGGTCAATCTAGTCTTGAGCTCCTGAAAGCTCCTCTCTCGCTCCGGGGTCCACTCAAAGGTGACATTATCCTGCAAGAGCTCCGTCATGGGACAAGCTATCCGAGAGAAATCCTCAACAAAGCAACGGTAGTAACCAGCCATCCCCAAGAAACTCCTCACATCCTTGACACACTGCGGCCTCTGCCGATTCACCACGATCCCGACCTTCCCTGGATCCACACTCACTCCCTCGGCATTGATGACATGCCCTAGGAAAGCCACCTCCTCAAGCCGGAACCTGCACTTGCTGAACTTGGCATACAAGCGATGCTCCTTCGACCTCTCCAAGACAGCCCTCAAGTGATGTGCATGCTCTTCGGCGGACTTTGAGTACACAAGAATGTCATCAATGAAAACCACCACAAACTTATCCAACTCTGCCATGAAGACCTTGTTCATCATGTTCATGAAGTAGGGAGGGGCATTGGTCAAGCCAAAGGAAGCAACGGTGAACTCGAACTGCCCATGCCTGTCCGAGGAATAGATAAGAAGCGAAATTCAAGGAAGGGCGATCATGCAAGAAAGATAACAACGGAATTGACAAAGCGGTAACAAAGATCCATACCTACTCACGAAGGCAGTCTTAGGAATGTCACACTCGCGGATCTTCATTTGATGATAGCCGGATCGCAAATCAATGGAGGAGAAATACTTTGCACCCTTCGGCTGATCAAACAAATCATCAATCCGCGGCAAGGGGTACTTATTCTTGAGGGTGACCTCGTTCAAAGAACGATAGTCAACACACATCCTGTCGGTACCATCCTTCTTCTTCACAAACAGAACAGGGGATCCCCAAGGTGAGGCACTTGGGCGAATGAACCCCTTCCTCAACAAATCATCAATCTCCTGCTTAAGCAACACCAACTCATCGAAAGACATGCGATACGGCCTCTTAGCAATAGGGGCCGTGCCGAGAAGAAGATCAATCACAAACTCAACATCCCTATCCGGTGGGTGCCCTGGCAAATCATCGGGAAAGACCTCGGAATACTCACAAACCATGGGTATCTGCTCAAGTGACAACCCCTGCAAGTGACAAAGCTGTGTCGGCAACTTGGGAGCAACCGGTGTGAAACACACAGCCACTCCTCGGTGGTTCACCAAGGTCACAATCCGCTCATCACAATAAATCACCCCCTTGTTCTTGGTCAACCAATCCATCCCAAGAATCACCTCCATCCCGGAAGACGGCAAGAGAGCCAAATCAGCCAAGAACCGAGCACCCTCAATCAAGATCCGAAGTCGATGGCAACCCGTCACACACTTTGAAGCACCAAGTGGGGAAATAGCGAGCACAGGAAAATCGAGCAAGACGACAGGGAATCTTAAGCTTCGCAACGAACGCGAGAAGACACGAACGATCTAGTCGCACCGGTATCGAAAAGAACAGAAGCTATACAGGAGTTAACCGAGAAACTCACCAAGGATGACGTCCGGTGCTCGCTGTGCATCCTCGGCGGTGAGGTGGTGAAGTCTAGCACGAGAGGCACTCTGCTGCGGCTGCTGTCTAGCTGCTGATTGCACGGGTCGGGGAGCAACTGCGGAAGCTGCTGCTGCTGCGGTGGCTGTGCTGCTGGCCCGGGTGTGGTGAAGGTGGTAGGAGCTCTCCGACCCACGTTGGGACACGTGTAGTACTTGTGTCCCGCCCGACCGCACTGGAAGCACCTGTTGGCGAAGGGCATCCCACTGCTCGGAGGCCTCCAACCTGACTGCTCGTGGTGCTTGGAGCACGCTGGTATTGCTGACCCTGCGGTGCGAACTGCCTCTGCCCTGAGCTGCCAAACTGCACGGAACCGCCAAACCGCCCCTGTGGTGGGCGAGTGAACTGCTGCTGCTGCCCAGACAAACCTCTGCCTCTCTCGTCCTCCGGATCGGTCCAGCTGCCCTCCCGACCTCTTGTGTGCCTCAATCCTCTTGACCTTCTCAATGCTATCCTCAACCTCAATGGACTTATCCACTAGCTCCTTCGGGGTAGAGCACCCTGCCACGTGGGGTCCAATCTCGGCCTTGAGACCCCGCTTGAAGTAATAGATCTTGTCCTGTTCGGTGGAAAAAGAAATTCACGAAGAGAAATGAGATGAAGAGAAAACAACAAATAACGTGTTGAGCAAAACATTATGAAGTGAAGATTGTGATTATTTGAGACGAAAAACTGAAAGAGAGATTTTTGACCTGCTCGGTGGAAACGTCACGAGGTGAGTAGCGTGACGGCTCGATCCACTCGTGGTAGTACTCGGGCACACCCATAGATCCCATCTTCAAGTTCCGAAACTCATCCGCCTTCCTGTCCATCACTCCCTTGGGGATGTGCTTGAGCTACGAACTCCAGCTCAAACTCATCCCAAGAGATACTTGTCTGGGTCCTGGTGGTTGGCCACGTAAGTGTCCCACCACGCGCTAGCTGCGCCTCCGAGCAAGTACGAAGCAAGTGACACACACTCTACGTCGGTGCACTCCATCATCTCTAGCTGCTTGGACACCGTCCCGAGCCAGCTGTCGGCGTCCGGAGGGTCCGTGCGGTGAGAGAAAGTGTCCGGCTGCAGTCTGCGGAAGGCCTCCTTCCGCATGTCGGACCGACTGCGGCCTACGTGGTGCTGTGCCTCGCTGCTGCTGTGGAGCCTGCTCGTGGTGCTGCTGCTGTTGCTGCAGCATCCGCATCGGACCTCCCAGGATGTTGGTCCGCATCGCCATCACCTCGGCAAGAGTCCGAGCAGGTGGTGGCGGTGGTGGTATCTCCTGCTGCTCGGCCTCCTCCTCGCTGGGCTGGCGCCTCTCGCTGGGCTGGTGCCTCCTGCTGTCCAGCAACCTCCGGCTCTCCGGCTGCGAGACCCGGTGGTGCCTCTCCACCGCGGCCACGCCCACGGCCACGAGCGCCCACGGCTCCTCCTCCACGACCACGGCCTCTCGCACCGCGGCCTCGCGCAGCTGCTGCGGGAGCTGCACGACCTCCGCCACGGCCACGGCCTCGGCCACGTCCTCCGGGGCCTGCTCGTCAACCTCCATAGCTGCCTGGTCAAACCGTACGTGTAAACCCCTTCCTCTCGGCATCCGTTAACAAAGGCACAAATCCAACGGTTAGTACGGGTTATCCAACACTTTCTTCAAGTCTTGAAATAATCTTCATGAGTAAAAGAACAGTATGCGAGATCATTCGTCCAAGCAAACATAGTAAGGCATATCCATTCGGTCACATCTTACGTTGAGAACTTTAAACGTTAAGACAGATTTCAAAGTTTGATGAAAGGAGTTTAGCAGATTAAAGATCTAGATCATGTCCTTATGGTTACGTCCGGTTTCTACGGGTCTCGTTCCTACGAGTCAAGTATGGCTCGATACCAACTATGAGGACCCGAATTTCACCAACGTGAAACCCGGACCCTTTGTACCTCTATGCCACTCCCGGGAGTGTGGCACGTACATCCAACACATGTTAGTATAGAAAAACCATAAATATAAAGAGTAATCAAGGCAGATAATAGAATCTCCAAGTACATTATTAAAATGCATAAATCTCAATCTCAAGAGTACAAGAGTGTGGCACGTAGGCCATCGCGAAATCATGGTAGAAGTCTAACGAAGCGGAAGCAAAGCGGAAACATCTCTCGGTGAAGAACCGTAGTGAAGTCCATACCCACAAGCAACTCGAGTGTAGGCGAGACCGTCACTCCTCCTCGTCGGCTCTCTCAGTCGGCTCGGCCGGCTCCTCGGCAACGGCGTCGAAAAACAAAGTGATAAAGCCGTGAGTACATAACGTACTTAGCAAGCCGCAAACTACCTAGCAACAATGTATGCATGTTGGGATAGTTCAAGGAAAGGCAAGGGCTAGCACCTACAGCATTATTCCTCAAGTCTATGTGAATCATATTTTATTATTAGTCAAATTTTATAAGTGGTCTTGCAGGAAACAACACAATCCTGCAAGGGTCAAGTTTTATGTCCCGCACACCTCCACGGGACCATAGCTCGAAGCCGGAAGTAAAACACCTATCGGAGGGGAGAAGTAGTAAATGCTAATCAAGTGGGTCGCTCGGAGGTAGTGCCCATACTTTGGGCTAGACTATACGTATAGATTTATATATCTCTGTAGAGAGTAAGCAAGCTGTACCCACGTGAAGAGGTACTCAAACAAAAGACCACCGTCGTGGCCCAAGCAAAGCAACACTCACAAGATCACTCCTCAAAGCATCGAATGGGTGGCGCCCGTCCCTCGAGTCCGGGATCCTCTAACCACAACATAGGAAAAGAAGGTCCTGAAGGGTGTGACAAGGCGTACCACGGGCCAGGTGGGATATCCTCTGCTCGTGGGTCGAGACAAACGCTCCAACACCCACTACCACTAATCTCTACACCAAGGCGGGCCACCCATTCCTCCGCTAAGTATCATGATCCGGCCCGTCCATATAAGTCACGTGGTATGCTAGTAGACCAAAGAGCAAGCAAGCACAAGAACCGGTCCTTAAGGCTGCAGGGCGAGTCACCATCCTTCTCCTCAAAACAACGGTCTCAACAACGGTGTCACCACAACAGGGGCCCCATAAACCCAAGGCCCCTACACAAGCTGTACCCGCAACGAGTACTCTCCAAAAAGAGACTCCCCGAAGTCTCCCGAGCACCTAACCACCTACACACTCGCCCCCGCAAGAGTCCTACAGGGTATCTAGTACGAAACTCGACACCTAAGAAACACCTACAATTTCTTTTACACAAAAACATGTATAGTCATCATGGGGTTCAATTAAGCAACTAAGCAAGTACTAAGCATGCGAGTAACGGTAGAACAACATATGGCAAACGAGTGGCAAGGATAGCATAGTATGGCATAGGTAAACTACAAGTGCAAGTAACCATTAATCATGCATGGTCCAATTTAATGCAAGTACTAAATAGGATCAAGAGTGGTCAAGGATTGCGGCTTGCCCGGATAGGGCTGCTCCCGGACCGGGTCGGGGTACTCGTCTCTGCTGCGCTGGCGGAAACTCCTCAAACTGCGGCTCGGACGGGAACTCCTCGGCACCGTCCGACGGACGGATCGTGAAACGGGGGTTAGGCACGCAAAACGAGAGAACGAAAAAAAGTACGAAACGGATGACGGAATTTACGGTACTAGAATATGACCAAAAGCTACACTAACGCGTAGAGAACATCGCTACGAGTCCAACGCAACCGACCGTGTATTTTTCTCGAGTCTCCAGGAAAAAGATATGAATTTCCGAATATAAAAGAATTATGGAAATTCAGGAAAATCCAATAAAAGAAATGGAATATTCCCTGGAATATTCTTTGCCACGTCAACACCACGTAGACGCCACGTCGATTAAATACTCCACGAGGTCAGCACCACGTGGCAATCCTTCCGCCACGCGGATGCCACGCAGGACGACACCTCGGCGCCACGTTGGTAGAAATTCAACCCACGTGGATGCCATGTCGGCAGAAAAGCATGACACCTCACCATCCACGTCGTCACCACATCTACACATCGAAGTGCCCCGTCCCGACTCTACAGCTCGCCGGGGAAGAAACCTAGACCACCGGCGAGCTCCCCTCGATGCCGCGCTCCTTCCCACGCCTCTCTCGAGCACCGGCTCGCACCAAGGCGGAGGCGAGGCCTCGCCGGAGTTGGCGCGGCGGCGGGCGAAAAGGGAAGTCCCACGGGTGACTAGAGCCCTCAAAATATCGACACCAAAATGTAGCTCATGTCGTCGGGAACTTAACCGCACCCTCGCCCATCCAAAAGACGGACGGAGGGCCCGCCGGCGACGAGAACGCGGCGGCGGCCATGGCGGCTCCATCGCAAACCCACAAGCACCCACCTTTCTCCACAAAGGACGCACGTATGAGCTACGAGAGGAACAAGGGGAAGCTAACCGACCGACAAAAGAGCTTGAGCTCGCCGCTAGCGACGAGCTCACCGGCGTCCATGGAGACGCGATGGCGGAAGCCGACGATAGTGGCCAATTCGTCACCAATCAAAGGGGAAAAGAAGGGGAATCAACGCGGCAACTCACCAGCTAGCTTGCGCAAGGCTTGGACGGAAGGGAGACGGGCGCGACGACGACGAGCGACGAGGGACGGTGGCGGCGGACGAAGAACACCGCGCGGACGACGGTGGTGACCACGAGCTCGGGCGTTCCGTCGCTACCGAGAGGGAACAAGCACGAGCTCGGAAGCGAGCGAAAGAGCGAGCAATGGAGAACCAAGAACAGAGCACGAGATGGTCAAGGTCTCACCGGAGACGATGGTCGGGGACGAAGAAGATGACGGCTCGGAACTTCGCACGCGTCGCGCTTCGTCTTCGGGGCTCCTCTCGTGAAACCGAGCGCACCGGCGGACGCAGCGTCTCACGCCGTGCACGGAAAGTAGCATGAGCGGTGGAGGTTTGAAGCTTCGTCCATGGCGGAGAGGAAAACCTCGACGGCGGCGGGCGCTAGGGTTTGGGGAAAGGAAGGGAGACGGCGGCTCGGGTGGTGTTTTGTAGAGGAAAAAGGTGGAGGGAGCTGGTAGGGCGACGGGGCTTGCTGGGCGGCAGCACGAGGACGCGCCGCGTGGCCTCGGCGTCCGGGTCACGGGGTGTCGCGCGGCAGCAGGTGGGAAAAAGGTGGAAGATGCACTCGCTGCATCCGGGTCGGGCCGGACTTGGGCCGAAGGGGAGAAAATGAGAAAGGAGCTGGGCCGCACGGTGCAAATTCGGCCCATGGCGCATATTTGAATACCGGACTCCTTGCGAATTTATTTGGTTTGTTTCTCATTTGAAACCATTCAAACTTTATCCAAATTTTGTGGAATCTTTTCCAAACTTCGTTATTTATTACATGGGCAAATGTTACGGGTTTTCGGGATGTTACGGTTTCTTGGAGAATTATACGAGGTGGACAAAGCATGGAGAAGACGAGCCGGTCGAAGTTGAGTTGCAGCCGATTGAAGTTGAAGAAGAACAGTTTGTCCAAGTTGACGAGACTTTTGATTTTCATGTCGAAGAAGAACAATGTACTGATTTTGATGTTGAGGAATTGTTATGTCATGTTGAGCCGCAAGTTTTACTCAATGCGGGGACAACAAGAGGGCTTGATAACTTTGCAACGATAGAGAAGGCATCAAAGGATTTATTGTTTGAGGAGTCTAATTGATGTTGTAAAGAGAATACTTGTGTTACGTACGGTTCTCGAACTCATGAAGCCGAAGGCCATCCATGGGTGGTCAAATGCCTGTTTCATCGAATTGTTGGATCTTCTTTCGGATACACTCGCCGAAGCCAAACTTGTTACCAAAAAACACGTACTATGCTAAGAGACTGATATCTCCAATGTCGTTGATCCATGCATGTCCAAATCATTGTATATTATACCGGGGAGAAGTTCAAGGACCTCGTGAGATGCCCAAGGTGCAAACGAAGTCGTTACAAGATGAATGAGGAGTATGATGTAGACACAACTAATAAGAGGAGGAAAAATGACAGGAAAAGAGGAAGAAAAGCGAGTATCGTCAATGGCGGTAGGGACGATGATAGTAAGGTTCCAGCCTTGGTCATGTGGTACCTACCGGTGGTTGATCGTATAAGACGGATATTTGCCAACCCAAGAGATGCTGAACCGATGACATGGCATACACGTAAGAGGGACCCTAATAAGCTGAGTCATCCATCGGATGGAACCCGGTGGAAAAACTTCAATCGTAACCACCGTGACGACTTCTCGCACGAGCCAAGAAATATACGGTTTGCATTGAGTACGGATGGAATGAACCCTTTTGGTATGACGAGGAACGTCGCAGCGTTTGGCATGTGCTGCTAACAATGTTCAACCTCCCGCCATGGTTGTGCCACAAGAGGAAGTACATATTATTGTCCATTCTTATATCCGGACCGAAAGAACACTGGGAACGACATAGATGTCTTCCCGGAACCATTGTTTGAAGGCATGCAAAAACTATGGTTGGAAGGTGTGCGTATGTGGGATGAGCACCGAAGAGACTACTTCACGTTGAAAGCGATCATTTTCGTGACCGTAATCGATTCCCCGGCGTTAAGGGCGCTTTCGGGCCAGGTGAAAGGAAAGGAGGCATGCTTTGTTTGTGTTGACGATACATATCACACGTGTATCTTCCATCATCCAAGAAGACGAGTGTACACTCGAAAACGTCGATTCTTACATCGGAGCCACCCGTATCGACGGATGGCCAAACAATTTGATGGTACGATTGAGACCGGCGAAGAACCTCGACGTTGGACCTCTAGGGTTGTCTTTGATAAGACATAAAAAACATTAAAGCTACATTTGGAAAGGCCGTGAAGGGAGTTGCAAAGTCAAAAGCTGCAACGCCATATAAGAAGCTTTCTATATTCTACGGATATCTCGAGTGTCGGGAAGAATTGGAAGTGACTCATGCATTTGATTGGATGCACATTAGGAAAGGTGTATTTGACGAGCACTACCGGCCTTATACTTGACCTACCTGGTAAGATAAAGGATGGAGTGAAGCAGAGATGAATATTAGGCCGGAGCTCCATCCGCGAGGAAAGAGCGAACGGAAAGTACTACCTCCCGCCGACTGCTACACCCTAACGCGTGAGGAGAAAATAGCATTCTTGAGTGTCTACACGGCATTAAAGCACCGACCGATTTCTCATCGAATGTCCAAAATCTCGTGGACATGAAAGACTTAAAGATAAGTGGTTACAACACTCACGACTGTCACACACTACTTTCGGTATTTCGGCTATCGCCATCGGAGCTGTGAAATCCGAATGGTTGAAGTTGACTATAACTCGTTTGTGCTACTTCTTGAATGCGAGTCTCAAAGAAGGTGATCAATAAACACGAGTTGTATAACCTACGAACCCACATAAAGGAAACAATGTGCATGCTCGAGATGTGCTTCCCGCCATCCTATTTTGATACTATGGAACACTTCATGCTTCATTTTGTTGACCAGATATCTGCTTTGGGCCCCGTCTACATGCATCATATGTTCCCCTACGAGAGGTTCATGTATGTTATGAAACGCTATGTACGTACTCGTTGTCATCCGGAGGGTTCAATGATTCAGGGCTACACCACCGAGGAGATTATTGAGTGTTGTGCAGATTATATTAAAGACGGTCGATCTATTGGTGTACCCGTGTCTCGTCATGAGGGAAGGTTAAGTGGAAAAGGTATACGAGGACGAAAATTATTCACCAATCGCGAATATAAACGAGTTGACAAAGCCCATTTTACTCGTACTACAACAATCACGTATTGTTGCCCCGTATTTCGCAAAACACATTGAGGAGCTTGAACTAAACAATGTTCGGGGCAAAAGCGGTGCATGGTTAGTACAGGAGCACAAGAAAACTTTCACATCATGGTTCGAGAGTCAAAAACTTCCACGTGGAGACTCGATGGATGAGAAAATGTTGAGAATTTTAGCTGCCCGACATTCAAAGACTGTGGTGACTTATCGGGCGTACGACATTAATGGTTTTACTTTTCACACTTCAAAGAAGGACACGAAAAGTAAGTGTCAAAACAGCGGAGTTCAAGCTGAAGCCCTTGATGACGATAACAATTATACCTCATATTATGGATACATAGAGGAAATTTGGGAGCTGAACTATGGACCGGATTTACAAGTTCCTGTCTTCAAATGCAAATGGGTCAAACACCCAAGTGGGGTGGAGGTCGATGAATACGGGTTAACCGTCGTCGATCTAAAGAATGTAGGTTATAAAGATGACCCGTGGATACTTCCTAAGGTAGCGAGAACAAGTGTTCTATATACTCGATCCAAAGGACTTCCTAAGGTAGCAGAACAAGTGTTCCCGGTAAACAAAGAATACTTGGAGTGGATGGGATCGACGATCAAGATGCATACAATCGGTGTGATGAAGTTCCATTATTCGTGGATCCGAAAAAATTTAAAGTCATTGAAGCAAAACTATCGTATCAAGTAATGCCATACCTATGTAAAGATTGCGAAGGAAAAATCATTCAAGGATAATGTAACTTTATTATTCCATTGCGATGTACCTATGATGTACTCGAGATATGTTTCAGCAATTTTAATTAATTTAATAATATTTTAATGAATTTTCAGCAAAATAAATGATTTTTTCTGTCACTTTTCACAATTTAACAAGTTTTAAATAATTTTTCATCAACTTTAATTAATTTAATAATATTCTATTGATTTTCAACAACGTTAATGGATTTAATAACTTGTTAATTATTTTTCCGCCACTTAAATCAATTAACATCTTTTAAATAACTGCATTTAACAATTATCTAAAAGTTCCTAATAATTATTTAATAATTCCACCTGTTAATAATTTTGAGCCACATAAATCAAATTATCAATAATTAAATAAATTCATAATTGCAGCTATAGCCACGGTTGAACAACCGTGGCTATTGTTAACCCTAATAATAGCCACGGTTGAAGAAGTCAACCATGGCTATAGCGAAGCGGTGCGTGGCGGGCGGGGTTTAGTACCACCTCGTCCGACCAAAGTCGTACATGCCAGCTTATAAGCTCCACTCCGCACATGGGTTTGAACTTATCGATACATTACGGGCCTGCTTCTGCCATGTGGTCCGTCTCGTTTGTGCTTGGGCCGCGATATTGTCCTAATTCGTGGGTCGAGGTGGTGGGGCCCATGGGCCAAAATTTTTACTTTTCGTATGTTTCTTACTCTTTAGATTTAAATTTTAAAATTTGAAATCCTAAAAATAACAAGGTATAATTTAAAATTTTAAAAAATATAAACCGACATAAAACTATTTTTAAGTGTAAGATAGAAATTTAATTATTTTTAAACAATTTAAATCAATTAAATAATATTTTTTAAAATGACAATAGTGATATGGGCCCGACTCTTAATATGAGGCCCATTAGTAGTTCATCCACTAGTTCATTTAGGTTGTGTTTTTTTTTAAATTTCTATTTAAATTTTGAAACATGTAAATAGAATTCAAATATTGTCCAAATTTACAGATTCTTGTTTCTAAATTTGTATAAAATTCCAATCTATCCATTTCCACTTTGTTTTGTTAGAATCTCCAAACTATTTTATTGAATTTTCTTCAAATTTACTTAATTAGGGTACGTTTTGACATTTATTTAATCATTTTTATTTCATAGACCGTATCGATTTTGACCTCAACATTTGGTCGGTATGCATGTCATTAATAAACATACACGTGGAATTTCTAGTTCAATTTTTTAAAACATATAAATGTGTTTGGTACCAAACAACATGGTACCACTCACTCGAGACACATAGTCCCATTTGAACTACTTTTTTTGTAAAAGTCTTTAAAAAAATTATAAAAAATATAAGTGAGTTCTAATGCTCGGGAAACAGTGGCATGCCAAAATGTAGGTCAAACAGGCTTATAGTTTGCAAATGATAAATGTGCAAAATAATAGAAAAAACATGGTGTCATTTGATTTTTTTATCTGCACAATTTTTATTATTTTTGAATTGAAAATTGGCACACACATCTGTCATACAAATTAAAATCTACTGTAATTTTGTTGGAAATTTTTGAAATATTTGGGTCGTGTAAAAGTGAAGAAAAACAACTTTATAGACGAAATATTATATTAAAAAGTAATGGAGTAGAAAAAACAAAAAATACATATGTGTTTGTAAACAACTAAAAAAGTGACATGCCAAAAATTAGGTGCAAAGTCATTATAGTTTTTAGAATAAAAATTGAAGAAGTAAAAGAAAAATTATATAAGAAAAAAAATAAACACTCAATGACAAGTGGGGCCGGAGAAAACAATAGCCACGGTTAGTTTCGGAAGCAACCGTGGCTACTGTCTGTGTCCCCGACTATTGGGCCCCTCATGTCGGTGGGAGCTCAATAGCCACGGTTGGAATTGACATCAACCGTGGCAATTGTTATTTGTCCCACCGACATGTGGGACCCGCCCAACCATCGCCAACCGTGGCTAATGCGGCCTTATAAAGGGGGCAGGCCATGGGCGGGCATACCCTAACCCTTAGCGCGCTGCAATCGACGCCGCCGAGGCCGCCCGATTGCGTCGCCCTCCTGCTGCTCCTCCTCTCCGCTCCCCGACGACTGCCCGGCGTCCTCCTCTTCTCCTCCCACTGCGCCGGCCCGAGCTCCTCCCCGGACCGGGCTCTCGTCCGCCCGCCGGAGCTCCTTCTCCGACCCGAGCTCCGCCCCGCCCGAGCTCCTCCCCGCCCGCCGAAGCTCCTTCTCCGGCCCGAGCTCCGCCCCGCCCGAGCTCCTCCCCGCGCGCCGGATCTCCTCCCCTTCACGCTAGCCCTCCTGCTTGTCGGCCCTCCTCCGCGTCGGCCCTAATGCCGGCCCTCCTCCTCATCGGTCCTCCCCGACGCCGGCCCTCCTCCGTGCCGGCTTTGACGCCGGGCCTCCACCTCGCCGGACCTCCCCGACTCGGCCCTACTCGCTAGCACGAGCTCCCCCTTCCCCGCCGTCCGAGCTCCTCTCCTGGTATGCCCTCTCCCTTCCCCATTCCCCCTCTCTTTCCCCCTCACCAAATGGTGAGCCCTCCCCGATACGCCTGTCCGCTCTCCCCTTCCACCCCTCCCCTCCACTGCTCGTTTGTGTTCTCCATTGCTGTGAATTGATTGATGATTTGTGCTCTCCATTGCTCTGGTGGCCTCAAACATGTATATTTGCTATAGTAATTATCAACTGCTATATATGCTGCAAATATATTTGATGTTGCAATTAAATCAGCAAGGTGGAAAATGAAACTTAAATCATCATCTGATTTCAGTGTTGCACTGAACATGTTCGATAACTATCACTTAATTTATGCACTGAAAAAGTTTATTTATCTCATGCTTATTTATCTCATTCTGGTGCCTGCTTCAATGCTGGTTCGGTGCTTATTTTAATGCTTATTCAGTGCTGATTTTAGTGCTTATTCAGTGCTGGTTCAGTGCTGATTCGGTGCTGATTTCAGTGCTTATACAGTGCTGATTTAGAGATGATTCCAGTGCTTATTTACTTCATGCTTATTTATCTTATTCTGGTGCCTGCTTCAATGCTGGTTCGGTGCTTATTTTAATGCTTATTCAGTGCTGATTTTAGTGCTTATTTAGTGTTGGTTCAGTGCTGATTCGGTGCTGATTTCAGTGCTTATACAGTGCTGATTTAGAGATGATTCCGGTGCTTATTTATCTCATGCTTATTTATCACATTCTGGTGCCTGCTTCAATGCTGGTTCGGTGCTTATTTTAATGCTTATTCAGTGCTGATTTTAGTGCTTATTCAGTGCTGGTTCAGTGCTGATTCGGTGCTGATTTTAGTGCTTATACAGTGCTGATTTAGAGATGATTCCAGTGCTGGTTGGATACACTCTGCTATCTAGCTAATTAGTGTGGCATTTCGGAGCCTTTGAGCATGCTAATATTGTTACATTGACCTATCGATCGTGCTGGAATGTGAATGTATATTTACCACTGAAATCAGCATTGCAAATTGGACTCGCTTACTCCTGCTCGCTTACTGTGCAATGTAATCAGCACTAAAATCAGCACTTAGTGTTCTACTTATTTTACCATGAGTGAAGTAATTGTTGTGTATGTATTTACCACCTATCCATCGTGGCTGAACCAATGGTATAAAATTAGCCACCTATTTCCTCTCTTTTCCTCTCTCTCTCTCTCAGTGCTGATTTCAGTGCTGACTTTGGAATTGAACTGCAAACCGGTTTTGCCCTAGTTAATGTGACTGATGATTGATGATTGATCATTGATGTAATCGAGGCAGTAAGAATATATATTGCCTTATGCTGCACCTATTCTTCCTCCTCGTCTTTCCTCCTCTCTTTCTCTCTTTCCTCCTCTCTTCTCTTTTTTCTCCTGTCTTTCCTCTCCTTGGTCTGAATTTGTCCACATATTATAGAACCTGTTCCCCATGTGCCACATATGACTGCTTGTAGTCATGCCTGCTTGTCTCATGATAGCTATTATCAGCACATATTCTTTCTCATCTCTTTCCTCCTCTCCTCTCTCGTTTCTCCTTTCTTCCTCTTTTTCCTCTCTTTTCTCCTCTCTTTGAAGCCACATATGACTGCTTGCAGTCATGCCTACTTATATTTATGTACATTGATGATTGATGATTTATTGATGTAAGAATATATATAACTGCCTCTATATTTCATAAGCCCTCTCTGTTTCCTCTATTTCCTCTCTTTTCCCCTCTCTTCCTCTCTTTTCTCCTCTCTTTCTCTCTTTTCTCCTCTCTTTCATGACTAGACCATTGTTTTTAAATAAAAACTATTTCCCCCTATCTTCTCTTTTTTCACCGCTCTTTAATCTCTTCCTCTCTTTCCTCTCTTTTCATGGTCTACCCATGCTCGATGATGAAAGCGGGCAAAGTGAGATGAGTGTGGCAGCATGGACTGCATCCTCGGATGTTGGAAACATGTTGACAAACGAGTCGATGACCTTAACGATAGCGTTGGATGGCCGTTGATTCGGCAACCCGCACCGAGAGAAAAAATTCTAACTTTTTGGCAAGTGACGATGACTCTTGATAAGCATATGTATATTTAGGAGAACAGGAAGATGGGGTGGAAGAATGTAGAATGTAGGGTGTCTTTCATTAGGAAGGTTGGTACAATAAAATGCAAGACATACCGCAACACATACGACCTTAGTTAGACATGGTCGGATGCTTGGGTATTCTCCGGATCATCTTTGTGATGTGTATGGCACATTATATTTGATTTTCCGGAGGATACCCAAGTATCCTGACCTATTTACCTCGAGGTCGTATAAATTATGGTATGCATTGCATAGTGTGCACCTATCTCGTCTTCCCTTCTTCTATGTGATTCCGATACTATCCATGTTCGATGTCAATGCTAAATAATCCTTTTATGTCATCTTTTCTCTATTTTAACTCTTTCCTCTAATTCTTTGCTACTAAATCTTTTCATTGTTACTCTAAAGGTATCAAATCCTATAATGGCGGACAAGATACCATTACAAGATAATCCGGAAGACAGCCCCCGATCCAAGTATACACGGGAGGATGTTGTGAATATGAACCATGAAAGCTCCTCATCAAGTGGAGAATGGGAAGAACCGAGAGGATCCTCACCCTCCCCAGCGTCGTGAACCTAGGGGTATTAATGAGGACCCAGATTACGTGCTCTCGGAAGAGGTATCACGTGAAATGTGATTCTTTCTTTAAATATTTCAAGTTTTCCGTATTAGAATATTACTCGAGCTTCAATGATTCTTTATATGGTAGGTTCCTCGACGAAGTGTTCGTCGTGCCTTGGCCGCACAAGCGACACATTCCATGGCTTGCGAAGACACACCTCATGAGGAGCAAACAGAAAACATACCGGCCCATGAGTCCCCCAAAAAGCGCAAGCGTGGGGGTAAACGGTCCGCGAACACGGCCGAGGGCACATATGAGGTGACAACACTAGACCCCGCCGATCGGGAGCTCGTTGAACCAATGGGTGTCCATGCAAAATGGCGGAATCGTTGTGGTGTTGTTGTCGACGAAATGCAAAATAACCTGGACCGAATGGAAGCTGGTTCCTCAAGAGCGTAAAGTGGAAATGTGGAATGCCGTTAGACCACACATCCTCTTCCCACCAACGGACCTCGAGAAAGCCAAGAAGGCAACGCTGACTGCAATGTCACATATCTTTCGAGAATGGAGGTCCCGACTAAACTGTCGTTATGTGAAACGTGGCATAACACCCTTTGACGATCATGGTCAAATAAGTCCACAGGATCGGGAAGAATTTGTTCAGCGAGAAGACAGCTGGGCCTGCCAAGGACCTTAGTGCAATGATGTTAGAGCTGAACAGGAAAAATAAGTACAAGCCACACTTGGGCCCCGACGGCTACAAGAAAAAGATTCCGGAGTGGAAGGCGATGGAAGAAAAGTTCCGTGCGGAAGGGAAGCCCGATCCACTAGATGGCCTCGAGCCGCGTGCCAAAAATTGGGTCCGTGCGCACTCTAAGATGGATGAAAATGGGATGATTATTCCGATGGACGCGGAATCGGCGCAAGTTATCCAGCAATTGACGGGTGACATCAAGTCGCAGACGCGATCTGGTGTTATTCAATCCGAATATCACAGAGACCAACTCTCTCTTGCTGTGGGGACCAAAGAACATGGCGGGTGGGTGCGAGCGAGTGTCATCCAAGGCAACTTGGAAAGAGGGTTTCTCCTCTAGCACTTCCGCCTCGTTGTACAAAAAACATAAATTTCACAAGAAAGATAAGGAGGAGAGGGACAAGGAAGAGTGGAGGAGACAGATGGAGATGTACCAAGCTGACTTGTGAAGTGGAAGTATCCCCAGTACGACTCATACGGTCCCAACCACTTCGCCTAGCTTTACCTCCCCGTTAGAAGGGGAATGATAACGCAAGAATTTCCTTGTGAGCTGCATGTGCCGTTTGGTTACAAGAGGAAGACCATGAAGGTTCCAACCGGTAGAGCACTTCCGGGACGAACACTCCACAACATGGATATTCCACCCGGGTATGTCCGTGTCACCGTCGAGGAGGTCAACCAAGGATGTGAGGAGCACGAGATTGAGTGCCCTATACCTGACGCGGAGATTATAACTCTACATGATGCTATCGGTTCGTTCATCATGTGGAAACGGCGTGAGGTTGTGCTCTCGGAACCACGAGTTTCCCCTCCCCCTTGTCCGGACACGGATCAGTTTATGAGAGTCAACAATTCACGGGGGATGAAGCTGGATCAGGAGACCGTCTCCTTTGTCGGGTGCTGCTTCAGCCGCTAAGGAACAAGATGAACAAGGACATGAAGCGGTTATGAGTCCTATACTCGCAGACAACCCGCAGCAAGAAACCGCCACGAGTACACGGCTATGAGGACCCTCGGCAAAAAATAGTCCCCCTTGTCAAGCCGGAAGGGCAATGTATCTCCTCCGTCGAGCCGGAAGGTGAAACCCCAGCCTTGGTTGAAGAGCCTCGGTTTATCGAGCCTCTTCGGAAGGAGTTTACTCCTGTAATTCCTAGGATGATTACACCTGCGGGGGTGGATCCGTCAAAGCCGCAACCTGAATATTTCACGAAATACTTGGAGCGAATGAGGAAGGGACCCGTGCAGCCAATCACGGAACCTCGTCAATTGGTACATTACGATGATAACATATTTGAGGGTCGTGACGAGAATGAGGACTTCCCAAATTTCATCTTTGGCAAACCCCTCGTATCTAAAAACATGTTATCAAACCTACCGTGGGAGATGCGGAAGCTGCATGACTGGTACGTAGCGGTAGCGAAAGAAGGAATGGATGTGATCACCTGCAAGCTTCCGAGGGACGTGTTCAACGATACCGGTGACTCGACCCTTGGACTATATTTCAATGATATCCACACTATGTTTCGCCTCGACGAGATGGACACGACCTTCGTAACCTTGTGGTGCATGTAAGTGCCTCCATCCATATTTTTCTTGTCTCCTACTTTTTACGAGTACATGTTACACACTCTCTTTTGCTTTTAATGTAGCTTGAATTCAGCATTTCAAAAGAAGAGATACGACAGACCCGATTGGAAGGTTGGGTATCTCAATCCGAGCTTGATCAATCAAAGTGCGATCAACCCCGGATAAATGAGAAAGACAAGATATATAAGGATAAGACACCACAAGAGTTACAAGAACTGAAGGACACCATGAGGACAAAAGCTAGGGGTCGAGCTGCAGGTTATATTTACAGGTGTTTCAGGGAATGGCAGGATTGTCACGCCATTTACGCGCCTTACCACTTCGAGTAAGTTCGACCACTACCTTCCTCTCGTCAATCGTAAAAATAGATGACATACTAACGAATACGATCCTTTGTTGCAGTGGTCATTGGATTTGTTTCCTGATCATGCCAAAAATTGGATATCTATTAGTCTTGGATAGCCTTGACTACGACTCCAATCGCTACGTAGATATCGTGAGCGTTATAAATTGGTAAGTACAGACGTACAATTAAATAGAGATAATTTCATGCAATAATACCCTTTTCTCAATACTGTAGTGCTTATTTGAACTACGTAAAGAACCCGAAGGTGGCACGTTATTGAATTCGGAAACAATATACTTTCGTCACAAATTTCCGGTAAGACACGCGTCACATCTAATTTATTTTATCCTATTATAAGTGAAATAGAGTGATGTTTTTTACTTCACTCTATTTAACGAGTGCATTAAGCAAGTAAAAGGTAGTGTGCACTACGCATGTGCGTATTCGAACTCCGCTGCATCCTACTTGAATGTCATCACCCATGGGACCACCGAGGAGGTACGCTAAGATTGCATCTGTTTAATTTACATTCTTTCTGTTTTTTTTTGTCTATCATGTACCAACTTTTATGTATTTATTGACAGCGAAAAAAAGTCTAGAAAAGGCATTGATAACGGACAGAAAGATATTGAATGAAATCTCCAAGAAAGGATTCTCAACTGTGCGAAAGCATCTAAGTACAAACGACATGTACTACATTGTCGCTAGGATGTGTCGTTTCTTGCTTAGGGAGGTCATCAGTCCTCGTGCTCGGATCTTTGACGAGCAAAGTGAAGTGACGAAGGAGCATCGGACACTTTTCAAGTGGTGCGGCTCGAAACGACCGTACGAGCCCGATGTTGTTGAAGATTCGTATAGTGTAGACTTAGTTTGAAAAAACATTTTCATGTTCACATTATTAAATCTTTGATGGATTTTGTCAATATTTGTAAATATTAATGTGATGTAATACTTAATGTTAATGTGATGTAATTGTAATTTATAATTTCTAATACGTATTTATTTTTTTTATTGTTAAAAAAATAAATAGTCACGGTTCACTTTGGCAACCGTGGCTATAGTGGCTATAGTGGCGCCCTATAGCCACGGTTAGGTTAATGAACCGTGGCTAAAATATGCCACTATAGCCACGGTTGGGTTAATGAACCGTGGCTATAGTATGTCACTATAGCCACGGTTAACATAGTGAACCGTGGCTATAGTAGACTACTATAGCCACGGTTCACTATGTTAACCGTGGCTATAGTGACATACTATAGCCACGGGTGACCTGTTTTCCGAGGCTACGGATGGTTTTCTATAGTGTCGGAAGCATAGCCACGGTTGGGGCTGACCGTGGCTGTAGAGCCCCCAACCGTGGCTACGGTGAGTTTTTGTTATAGTGATATGGTAATCTTATATCCGTGCTTCAGTGGCAACTGAAAATGTGACCATTAGGATTTAGGGAGAGGCGAAAGATATGGATAGGTGGACCAATTGCTTGTTCCGTACGTCTTCAGAATTAGCTACAGAAGAGCACATTTACAGCCAATTATTTTATGTTCTTGTGATATTTCTATAAGTTTTTCCTTTTCTATGTGACTGTGGTGGAAGGCTCATTTCCTTTTAACTCATTTATCTTTTAAACACAAGACGGATGTAGACAAGCTAGCAGTTCACAACATATAAATACAATTCATAACAAGCCATAAGTTATTAAGTTCACGTAGTACATTTTCAAGAAAAATATCCAAGCAACAACATAATGTTCTCGAACTGACCTGAATTGTCAATGACATACATGGACTAACTGCTTGTTCCGTATTCCCTCTGTTTGCTTTTTGTTGTTGTACCGACATGCGGAGTTGGCCTGCGTGCAGTACAAAAGCTTTGTCGGGAATGACAAGAAATTGCAAACGGTGTCCGTCTTTAGGATTAGCTATGGAAGAGCACATTAACAGCCATATATGTTGTTTTCTTTCGACTTCTTGTATAACCTTTTTCCTTTTCTTTGTGATTATGTTGGAAGGCTCATCTCCTTTCAACTCTTAAACTTTTAAAACAAAGGACGGACGACGTAGACAAGCTAGCACTACTTCACAACGTATAAATACAATCCATGACAAACCGTACTTTATTAAGTTCACGTAGTACATCATATTTAAGAAAAATACACAAGCAACAACATAATATTCTCCATGCCCACTTCGAACTGACCCGAATTGTCAATAACATGCTTGACCTGCCAAGTTCTCATTGCAACTAATTACATGTATTGCAATATATGCACTGTGATAATTATTCCAGTTTCACTATAGTAAACGTAAAGGACGTTTCTGTTTTTACGATTTGACCATTGCACGTAATCTAGGGCACTTCAGAGATGTTTCACGGGGTACTGAGAAATACACTGGGCCCATGCTTTATCTGGTTCGGCAGCTGGACGGATGCACTCCCATACAGCACTGTTGCACTTGAACCCAGCTCCGAACCCAATCATCCACACTCGATCTCCCTTTCGCATTCGGCCCTTGGCTTCGATATATGCCAGTTCATACCATACTGAGCTACTTGATGTGTTACCGAAGCGGTGAAGAGTCATGCGTGATGGTTCGACCTGCTCATCGGACAAGCGAAGACTCTGCTGGACCTTGTCGATCACAGACCGTCCACCAGAGTGGATACAAAAGTGCTCAAATGCTTTACGGAAGTTAGGGATACGCCTGAACCGTTGTTTGAGAAGCTTGCCGGCGATGAAAAATAACCTGTACATTAGTTGTTCGGAGATTGGCAGGACGAGGGGGCCAACAGCCATGATGTTCGCCTTCAGTGCATCACCAGCGATACTCACGAGATCCTTGGATAGATGGACTCCCTTGTTTCCGTCCTCGTCCTCCTCCAGGAAGATGCACCTGTAGGAGCTGTCCAAAGCACCAGTGATTGTTCTCACGACATGCTTGAGCCGAAACCGTGCCCGTGCCCTTGATGTCGAGAGCAGCGCCGCAGCACCGCCAACACGGAATAGAACGTTGGACAGTTGCTTGGCATGCTCCTTTCCCGTGTAGAAGCAGGGTGTGATAATCTCAGTACTC
>JAUNZO010001093.1:0-70628 GCA_031894775.1 Chloris gayana
ACCTTCTCTATATGTTATCTCATGAATATTGTACATACATCTAATTAAACGAACACTTCAGATAGCAACAATTACTTACAGCCTGTTTGCTAACAATAAAAAAAATGTATAGGATGCCTTGAACTACTTACAATCTTCTCATCTACCGGTAGATTCCTCTCAATGAAGAAGTCAGCCATTAATACATCATAGCCAACCTGCCAAGTGTATAAACTTATATCAAATCACATCCTCGAAGTCCAAACAAGTCCTCACTGATTATCAAGAATGTTTTATATACGACGACTTCAAATTGATATGAAATTTAGGTTCTAGTTAAGAAGATAAATACCTGAGCTTCCATTGAAGTGACTAACCGATTGAACATTAGCTGAGGATAATACCTATAAAGTTAAAAGTTGTAATGATAAAGTAGGATCAATCCTTAAACGATTAACATGACAAGTGAGTTCAATATTTTCACCAGAAGGAATAAAATATTTATTTCAATCACTTATAAGCAGCCTACATAATATACAACAAGCAGAATAAAAGATATCTACAGATAATGTAAAAGGCTGAGTATTAGGTCTTGTGTCAGTCTCTAGGCCGTGTCGTGTCATCGCCCTGCCTGCAGCTCAAGGACAGCTGCTTAAAAAGGAGGGGTGAAATGTCACAGGCCAAAGTCATGGGCCTCTTTGCTACCGTAGCCCAACCAGTACTGTAGCGCAGCTACAGTATCACGGTTAGGGTTAGGAGTTTATTTAAGAAAGGGTTAGGGAGTCATGAGGATGAGGCTTGACGAGATTAGATCACTAGTCCCCTGTCGTCCTGCCCTTGGAGTGCGGCCACCGCCGTTGCGAGGCTGCGCTCCTTGGGTTCAGGATCAGTCCATCCATGTTGATGACAGATAACATGTCACTTTAAATTGTGGGGACTTCCGTTGTATGCTACCAAAAAAACTTCTAATACTTACGCCCACCACTGTCACTAAAAATGGCATACAAGAAATTATTCCTTGAACCAGCACGACCCCACCCACAAAAAAAAATAGAAGTAATAGTATTTTAGCAATTAGATATTTCATTTCATTATGTTGAGAAGAGAACAATCTCATATTTTCATACTACGTGAGCACAATGTGGCTATGTGAGAAACTGGGAACAATTCTCTACCTTGGCATTATTTTTGAAATAACTCCGAGCACAATGATCTCATTAGCAGCTTTGCCAGGGGATGTGCAGAAGTTCACCAAGAGCTGACAAAGCAAAACGTATAATAAAGTCATCGCAAATAACAGAAAGAAGTCTAAAGATAAAATCTGATCATGGAGCAGTAAATATTTTTTTCTGAAAAACAAAAGCATACACACCTCATTAGCTACTCTGAAGATATCTATGGAATCAGAAGGTCTAAACCATTTATTGGAACAAGCATTCTGCAAGAGAGCGTTTGCAAGTTTTATAGCAAGATCAATCATCATATACTCCAAAAAAATAAGCTGAAAGAAAAATTTCAGACTATAATGGAACTTAGCAATATATATTACAGTAAAAATATGCATAAACTCACTTGGAAACAACTCCAAACAAAATGTGACCAAGCACTCAGAAAAATAATAGAGAAAATGATAAATTTTATCTAGAGCATAAGTTCACAATATACCAAATGGTAATTTAATTTTTCTAAGTAAGCAACTCATGCCAGAGACAATGGCACACGAGGACTTTTTATGTGGGCCAATCTAACATATATAGTATACTGACACTTTACAACTCCTACATGCCGGGAAGTCTGAATTTTGAAAAATATGATCTGTGCAAAGGAGATATATAATTTGGTTTCAATTTAAATAATTAACTATCCGAGAATATAGTATGGCTAAGAAAGAAACTAACCTTGCATGATATGGCTAATACCATAACAGAAGATTGCATAGATGGTTCCTTACTCAGCTCATATACCTGAGAAACAATGGTAAATCTCAGATTAATAAACAAAATAATTGGCAGTCGTACAAAAATTTTCAACTATTTAATATCTCCCTTTATCGAAAGGGCCAAACACACAGTTTGAGGCGAAGGTTGGTAATTCTCTAATCTCAACAACAGCTAATATCTAATAGTCCAATATGGTACTGGCCATATTCATCTAGCAGCTAAAGAAATATTAATATGATCAGTGCAAACCATGAATGAAGGGTTCATGTAAACAACGGGTTCAGAACTTCAAAACAGCTGTCATCTAATTTGAAGGGAATGCATTCATATCAGATCTTCTACCCACACATAGGGGATATATTACTAAAAATAAATCTAGATCAAATGTATGAGAATCTACCTACTACATTGATTTTATCATAGTTCCATCAAAAAGAAAATAATCTAAGAAAAGCACTCGGTCAATCAACATCCAAGCACATGATTACAGTATCCGTTGGACCAGTACCTGAAACAACTAAACAGGCATCAAAATGTTGGGTACCGTTAAAAGGGCAGAGGGACCGGCATAAAAAGGTGTACAGTTCCTAAAAGGAGGATAGAATCCACGGATACATGGGGAGAGCAACAACAGGCATTACCTTCCTCAAAATGTTGGGGACATCACCGGCTATTGTGGGAATGTCGCCGGCTGATACTGCGTAGTCAATCCCCCTGCAAACGCCCAAACACCAATATTTCATTCAGTACACCTCCGGCGACGAACAAGACGCGGCGGCCATGTTATTAAACCTAACCACCGGGAGGGGATTCAAAAGAGTGCGGAGAGCGCGGCCACGGCCCCTGGGAATCTCAGCGAACCTGGCGAGGGCGTAGATGAGGTTGATGAGCTCGAGGGAGGGCAGAGCACCCACGCCCGCGCGCACGATGGCCCGGATGCGGTGGGCGATCTTCGCCAGTCGCTCCGCGTTCCTGGCAAGCAACTCCCGCTGCTGCTGCCGCGCCATCTGCTGCTGCTGAGCCGCCTGAGCGGCGCCGCTCACCATCGCCGGCTGGGTTTAGCGCGGCGCCGAACTGTGGCGTGCGGATTTTGGACCTGGTGCGAAAAACAAAAAGATGAAACAAAAGCAAAAAAAAAAAATCGGTAGCAATATATGGGGTAGCCGTGAGGATTTTCAGCAAGTTGTGGATACTGAATAGTAGTGATTGGAGGGAAACAAATCAGCGGAAAAAAGGAAATCTATAAACTATAGCAAACTTTTTAGGTAATAATCTGGCTCTTCGTCTAAACTAAAGACTTTTTTTATAAATCACAGAGCGCGAGCGGGTTGATTTTATAGAAATTTATAAATTGTGCTATGCACTACATGTAGGACGGCTGTATACGAGCGGGTTCAATGCCAGCTACAGTAAAATGTACTGTGGTGGTACTTTTTGCTGTACACTCATGGTACTGTGGCGATTACATCTCTGCATTACTACCGAATCCCCATTTATACTACATGGTAATGCAGAGGATTGATCCGCAATTAATGAACTTCTTGGACGCCACTGCCGCCAGCGCCGTAGTAACAGAGGTGGCTGGATCCAACGGTCCAGAAAAACAGCAGACAAAAATCATAAACGTATAAACTGGGAAAAGTAGAACTAATAAAATACTTTACACCGTACAAGTACATTTCACGTAGGCAGTAATTAATTAAGCACAAATATGAGGTAAACCCCAGTAATAAAGCGTCAAATCACCATTTACTTTAAACATGCGTCCCATCATGTCATGAACAGAAGACAAAACAGCAGTGTGCTACAGAAGTACTAGTACTAACTACCAAACACGTATTTGTCCAGATATAAAAATTTCAGAACTGCAATGTTAACTGGTCGAGCTGCGCGCTCCATCAGTTCAGTCGCTGCCTCTTCCGAGAAGCACGCTTGGACGGTGGCTCATTAACATGGCTGAACTTCGACTTGGCTTTCTCCCTCTTCCGCTGCCTCTCATCTTCGCTGTCTGACTCGCTGCCCATCTCCATGTCAGCGTCCCTTGCCTTGCCCTCCATCTCGTCCCATGATTCACCACCATCATCTTCATCTGACATAGCCTTGACCCCCTCATCCTCGTCAGAGCTCACAATTAATTCACTATCGCTATCCTCGTCATCTGACTCCGAACCCGACTCCATGTCAGAAGGCTCATACTTCTCATCTTCGGTCTCCGAACTCTCTGGATCTGAGTCACTGGCATCTGGATTCAAAAATTCCCACCTATCATTCTTGTCACAATCTGGATCATCCATCACCGCCTTAAGGACCTTGCGCCAATTGAGGTTCATTTTGGATTCGTAGTACTTTAGACTGCATTCGTTAAGCCAATCTTTGATCATATCTAGTGAAGTCATTGGAACAACCTCAATGCGGAGAACATCCCTTGTGTAATCCTGGAATACAAATACCATATCAAAAGATTTCTGCCCAAGGGCCACCCTTTCCAGGCACACAATGTCAACCTCCCTCAAGGAAACCACGAGGAATGGTGACTCGGTCAGCTGCACCAGACAACTTGGAGAAGGAGCAATAAAAGACGTCGTTCTGCCATGAACTCCATTGAATCCAAGCTTTTGAAGTGTCCTTTCAAACCGTAAGTTGAGCTGATCAAACCTCGGTTTTGACCAAATGGAATCAACCCTTTTCACAAAGAGCTGAAACTGTCTATTTATTTCATTCTTCCGTGCCCTTTCCCGCTGCTCTTCTTCAATTTCATCAGGATCCCATGCCGACCGTCTCTTGAGTCCAATTGAGTCAACAGCATCCATGACTTCGATGTAGAACTGCACATCTCTGGTCTTCTTGCTGCCCACCATTATTTCATTGTATAAATGGAAATGAAGGAGAGTAATCGTGTCTCGCTCAGCAGGCTGAAAGAAGGCATGTTTAATGTTGCCAAACATAATATCCACTTTTTCAGATTTTGTAACGGAATATTGGAAACCATTCACGTGTGCCACCAATGTTCCAGGTACCTTCCGCCCACGGCCAGGAAGTGTTGGTCGTATCCACAAATCAGTTAACTGAATTCTATCCCTTGCCATTACATTATGTATCTGAAGCTTTTCCTGATTGACTAAACTCGCCCTCTTAGCTCTATCCAATACTCCTCTCTGAAGAATCCTCATTGATCGAATCACCTCTTCAGCATGCCTTTTGTCTCTCGAAAGGAAGGTGACTGCTTTCAAGAATACTAAGCTTGCATTTGTTGGCAATCTTGAGTCTTGGAGACTGGAAGAAGTGTTGGGGACATTAAATGTAATGCAGACATAAACACCTCTATTACAATCCCCACGAATTTCTGCTTTCTTTATGGTGCAAACATGGAACGGCACAGCCATGCCATAGATTGGCAGTAGGATCGCATCATTCTGTTTGTCCACCTGTATCTCCAATCGATTTGAATTGGGAAAGTCATTTGAAGTCTTGTATGCAACTAACTCACCTGTGGCACCCAAAATACCATGTCCTTCCAACAAACTGCTGGTAGTACCACCTCTTATTGCAATTTCAGTACTCCTCTTCTGAACAATTTCTGACTGAAGCTGTCTCCTGAGGTCCTCCTTTGATGTCCTGCTATTTGATCGTAAATTTTCTTTCAATGGGCGCAATACCTCTACTTTCAGTGCTCCTGGCTTGTCTGAAGGTGATTTCGTAATTTCCTCATCAAATGAATATATGGCATCATCATCAGCCTTGGAGATAAGAGCTGTCAAGACTTGTGGCTTTTCCTTGCAAACTAGAACAGTGTCAGCAAGCCACATAGAGATTTCCTTCATATTTTCATCAGCTGCATTGGTTGGGAGGTTGTGAAAACCAAGGGAAACATTAAAAATCATTCCTTCTTTGAGTATCACGTCATTTTTCTCATTCAGAGACAAGAAAGTTTCACGGAACTCAATGCCGATTCCAGTCCCAACAGACTTGGTAAGAAATGGGAGAAGGTAAGGAGCTTCATCTCTGACCACAGCAACTGCAGTTTGGCAACTCACATTTGCTTTGTTACCTGGCATCAAAGAAGCAACTGCGGCATCATGTGCCTTGAGGAGAATCTTATATGCATTGCAATTTTCCATAGAGCAATCAATCAGGAAGGTTCTTGCAACATTTGAACAGTATCCACTGTACTTGGCACCCATGGCACAAATAATAGTGCTTCCAGAATCGAAATAAAGATTATCATCATTGCTAAGAGCACCAGGTTTAAGGTCATACTTGCCTCCACTTTGAAAAATAGGTGGGTAGCAAATGTCCACATTTTCTGCCTTAAGTTTGACGTTTACCTTCATTGGGGAAAGTATTGTTTTCTCAGTCAGTTCCATCAGCTTAGAATGTGCAACTTTCCTTTCATCCACTATAATATTCTCAAGCTTTGGAACTACAAACTTTCTCATGACTGATGCAGTCAAATTTGCAGCCTTTTTAACATACAAAATCTCGGTGAGATCTTTCACAGCAAGAAGCTCAGATATGCCACCTGAAACATCATAAAGCTTTAACATTGATCCATGCAACTTTTGAGACCATTCCTCAAGAATCCTGCCTTCAGGCTTTTCTCTTGCTATGCACCCAATAATAAGACTGCTGGATTCAGAATTTGCAATTAACGAATGCAAAACCTCATCCATTAAGGCAGCATCAGTGTCACCCTTATTCAAATTATGCAGTACAATATCAAGCCCAACTGTCTTTGAAACAGGCATCACCAAAGGTTTAACCAAATCACAATTTTCCTGTGCGCTCAAAAAATGAATATGCCTGTTCAAGAACACAACTATTGTGTCTGTAAACTCACGACCAAAGAACCACATACTCAGGGCTAATGATTTCCGATATCGAATATCTTCAGAAGGTGGTGGAGTAGCAATGGAAATTGCATTTGAAGAGCCCCAATGGTCAGATATATCCTCCTTCCAGTGGCTGTAAAACTTCTTCAAGCATTTGATGAATTTCTCTGGACTGAGCGAATCAGAAGTTCCTCTAACATGAACTGTTGTTTGATCCAGTGCTTCAAGAATAACCATCCCAATCACCTTCAAAACCAAAATAAATGTACCAAACAGCATTATCAGCAAAATGTGACCAAAATACACAAAGTTAACACACTCACGGTTTCCCCAAGTTTACCACGATAAGAGATCAAACATATAAAGTACAGCAAATGGTGTAGGATATAGCTGTCTTATGTGAGCATAATTTTACAGTTCTCTTCTAAAGTTCTACAAATTACCCAGTGCGCTCCAATGTTCATGATGAAGAAAATATTAAGAAACATCACAGAAAAGAAAGAATATTATATAAAATAAAATTTCAAATTTCACTCTCATCATTTTTCTTTTTTTTAAGTACAGGCTGTATTCCAATAAATTATGATGGCACGAAATTTGGACTGTTATAAATCATGATAAGGCTCCAATCAATGGACTGATTGTTATGAATATATATTAAGGCAATGAAAGCTGGACGCAGAAACACATACAATAATAATAAACCTGAATATTTTGTAGCGTCAAAATATTACACATCTCATTCAAAATACTGAAGATAACAATTTATATAGTTTCCATGATTTCTTACGATTTACAAATTGTTTGTAGTTGCGCATTTATGAGCAATGCAATTTCCTAAATGTGCCCTTGGTTTCTAAAGTCAAATAGGAAATAAGATAACATGAGAGCCGAGTTCCATAAACATACTGCAATTTTTCAAGTTTCCGATTTCTAGAAATAAAATTATACACAGAATTTTCCTCATTGTCGGGACTGATATAAAGTACCGGATTACTAATTCAGGATATGGCTTTAACATGCAAACTTAATATATTCCTCAACTTACCTTCCAGAAATTATCTAATATTCATTACTAAGATAATGATGCATCTCAGTAATATTTGTTTTTTGCATTACCAAGTATTACAATGTCTATTTACTTCTCTGGAACCCCGATATATGTAAAAATTTCTAATTGCAATATCACTCAATTTAAGACATATAACTAAGTACTTAAAACATTGGATGAGAAATACGCTAATATTGTTTCTGCAAAATCAGAACCACGAACCAGATCTTATCACGTGTAATTGGCACAGAAATGCGAAACTGATTTAGGAATAATAAAATCAAGATTGATACAGGTAAGGATTGAATCAAAAAGTTCCAGCTTACATGACTTAAACAGTTCATTAAGTTCAAATTTAATTTTTCTGCAGACCCATCTTCTTAATGTAGATTGAAAATAAAATTAGGAGTATCATTTGACAAATCACATTCTCTTTCAGTCTAATCCAGAAGATAGCTTCCTAGTTCCAAATTGTTACTCACAAAATTAGAAATTAATGCTTGTCAACAGATTTAGATATTTTCTTAAAAATAATAAGTTTCTACATCCTCAGAAACTATATTATAAAGAATTCAATTTAATCTAACATGTCAAACACCAAATTCATACTGTATTTCACTTATTTTCCATTTTACCAACCTTGAGCAGATCACTTGGAGTTGTTTTTGAAGAACTAGTTAATAGCCCTTATCTTTTCAGCGGTTCCATTTTCAGTTTTACTTAGTTTGATTTTTCAGCTTAATTCTGGTGAAAGTTTGGTACATGTAGAGCCTAATCGTCAGGATACTATGCAGATTCATCTTGTAGAGATGAGTGCAAATTTGTTTCTTTAAAGGCTAAAACGAAATGGATTATTTCCATGTACATATCAATCACCTCTTTCTTAGCAAAGCAATGAAATAAGAATAACCCTAACTTCAATTAGAAGAAGCAGCCAATCGATCTAATCCATCTCACTAAAACGCAGAAGAAACCTGAACAAAGATTTTCGATCGAAAAGTTACCTTCAGCCACCGATCAGAGCTGAGAAATCCCACTGATCAGAACCCCGGACTAGAAAACAACCAGGACTGTAGCAACCACTGGGGCTACCACAAACATGCCGAGAGCCTCTTCTCAAGTTTTAGAAATTCCCATGTGCACCTATATTGTTCAAGATGAAGAAAACATCGCAGAAAAGAAAGCATGAATAAAATAATTTTCAAATCTCATTCTTGTCATTTATCTTATTTTGCATTAGTACCAATGACTATTTCAATAAATTATGTGGACAGCAAATTTTGGACTGTGGCTCCAGTCAATGGAATGATTGTTACAAAATTAGCAAAAGTATTTGACAAAGTGCATTCTCTATTATTTCAATCTAATCCAGAAGACTGCTTCTTAATTCCATATTGTTAATCACAAATGGGAGTTAAATCGTAGTTCCATCAAGATATACTAGATCATAATCAGTTTCTGGATCATCAGAAAGTAGATTAGAAGCAATTAAATTTAACCTAACATATCAAACACGAACTTCATAATGTGTTTCACTAACTCTCCAATTTTGCCAACCTTCATCATAGGTTGTTTGTTATCGGTTAGAGTTGTTTGTGCAGCACTAATCTGAACCCTTGATCAACAAGCTTCCAGAGGTTGAATTTTCAGTTTTATTTCGTTTGATTTCTCAGCTTTAACTCTGGGGGACATTTTCGGTACATCTAGAGCCTAATTGCCAAGATACGATGCAGATTGATCTTGTTCAGATGTTAGCGAATCTGTTTCCTAACAGGCTAAAACGAATTTGATCTTGCTCAGATGTGCGCGAATTTGTTCCTTACAAGCTAAAACGAATTTGATTATTTTTCCTGTACCTTGTAAAGATCAATCATCATTTTTCTGGCAAATTAATGCAACAAGAACAACCCTAACTTCAACGAGAAGCATCATCGGATCAATCCAATCCACCGCCAACGAAAACACGAATAATTTGACCAGAGATTTTCGATCTGGAATTTACCTTCAGCCACCGATCGCAGCAGAGAAATCCCGTCGATCAGACTCCCCGGACGACGAATTTGACCAGCGATCGCCGCAACCGCCACGAACGCGCCGAGCGCCTCTTCGCGGAACCAGCTCGCAACGCAACTGTAAGGGGATCGCGCTCGCCCGCAGGGTCTCCATACGCCGCTTATATAGGCCCCGCGCCCCGGACCGACCTAGGCCCGCGCGGGTGCCCCAGGCGGCGCGCGGAGGGGTCGACCCACTGGGGCGGCCTGACGGCCGAAGACGAGGGCCCCGGAGATGGGCGGGGAAACGTCGCCGGGCGTGTCAGTGGCCAGCCACGCCATGGCGGCGGAGGCGGTAGGGTTCCTGGTCCGGCTGCGCGGTGGCGGAGGCGGGGAACGCGAGGAGAGGGGATGAAGCCCAGCTCGACGGTTTCCTGGACTTGCCGGGAGTTTCGCTTACGTGTGCGCGTCTGCGAGACTTGCGAGCCACGTGGGCAAATCGGTCAAGGCATGTGGGGCCCACAAGTCAGTGGAAGCAAGCTTTAGCCTAGGGACAATCAATGCAGTCCTTTCTGTTGTTTATTCTGTTTTTCTCTTTAACTATTTATTACAAACCTAATAATAATAAAATATACCGCTGCTTCCATTCTTAAATTGTTAACACGGTTGAATCTATTTGTAACGTATGACTTCGTCTTATTAAAAAAATTTAAAAATTATCAAATATTTTATTATAACATGTTTTATTGATAAATGAAATTGAAACACAACTTATCATTTTACATATTTGAAAAAGTATATTGAATAGGGAAACAGCCAAAGGTAACAGAAAAAATCAACAATGTCAAATAATTTAAGAGCAGAGTAATATTTTTTACAAGTACAATGGTGTTTCTTTCTTCTTTATACGATGTCTTATGCATAAGAAATACTCAAGAAATATTTCTTTGAGAAATTAAGAACCTCTAAGCCAAGCTTAATATGTGGGTGAAAAAGAAAAGAGATTGTTTTGAGATAACTACAATAGTGTAAAAGTTATCTTATACTCTTACTCCTCTCGTTTCAAATTATAAGACGTTTTTGACTTTTAGACTTCACGTTTGACCGTTCGTCTTATTTAAAAAATTTGTGTAAATGTTATTAATTTGATTATGATTTGTTTTATCATTAAAGATATTTTGTAAATAACTTATTTATTTGTATATTTACACAAAATTTTTGAATAAGACGCAGCGGTCAAACATAATCTCCGAAAGTCAAAAACGTCTTATAATTTGAAACGGAGGGAGTACATTTTATTACAATACTATTGTTTCGTTTCACAAGACAATTATCCGTCTCTTACATATCATTAAAAAAAGATATGTGGCATTGTATGACACGTCTATGCTCCCTTTGAGGGGGTTTAGTTTTGGCCTCTTGTCTTTGATGCACGGGTTGTATTATAGTTCGTCATCCATTTTTTAGAAACTTTAAATGACTGGCCTTCAAAGAAAATTTTGAGATGGTCTAGTAGAAACTTTATGGACTTCATTCCGATAATCCCCACTGTTTGGAATAATAGCACAAAGTGTACTGTGAGATAGTGTAGTTTGTCACTTCCAAGTACAGAATTCAGTAGACGGGCAAATTATGATGTATCAGTTCGTTTGCTCAACTAATTAAGAGCACTCTTAGTTAATCAATCCACCAAAGTGAGCGACCATCTAGTGTGATGCTTCTTCAGTGCTTTGGAAAGAGGAGAATACAGATAAGGCCAAAAGGATGCTTATATTTTGCAATACGATAGCGAAGCTGATTATGACTAAGTAAACTTTTAGGAGCGAGTAGCAGAGTACATGGAAGCGAATGGGGATTCTGGTGTTACATTCAAGCAAGTCACACAGAAATTTTCGCATAGACTAAACTTTTAACACTACTGGTCTCTCCTTATTCTGGTGCAGATGGTAACCTCACTGACAATGTGGATCTGCAAGAGCAGTACGTAGCAGCTGCAACCTGATCATCATAAGAAGCTTCTAAAACTTGGTGTTATCAGAAGGCGAATACGATGCCAGGAGGTGTTCAGAATTCCTCTAAGGTTCCATATCGATTCTACACTCTCAGGTTGCACATTTGCGCTGGAATCAACCTGCCAAGTTGTGCAAGACGAACTTGGTGAGAAATGCAGCACACTTGTCATGAACAGTTCAGAGGCATTAAGTTATGGTAAAATTGAGAGGGAAAGACCGGTTCCAAGGAACAAGGAAGAATACCGCTTTTGCAACAATCTCAGTGTCACCATTCACATCGATTACAGCCTTGAAGAGCACCCATGCCCACTTATGACTGGTTATGTCACCAGCTACATATGGGACATCTTCCTTTTGGTATCGATGCGCACCAAACCAACTCTTGCCACCGTCCGTTGATATATCGACCCTCTCAATGCCCCGGCCACCTCCCGACAAGGCATATCCAGCAACAGTGACCTGGATAACTCAAGAATGATTTAAGTTCCAAAGGGGTACGGCTGAGTAATGATTTTCTTTAAGTTAGCAAAAGTTGTGAGTTGAGTTAATGTTACCTGTCCGGGTTTGATGGCGTTGGTGTCTTCCAGAGAACATATTGCTGACTGAAACATAAAAAATGATTCAAATATTGATCATTGCTCAATATTGACAAATTATGACAAGAATAACTTTTAAGTGAAGATTAACAATGCTATGGTACAAGCAGTTGTACCAAGCAGGATAGATGTACCCAAGCAGTTGTACCAAAGCATTGTATAGAGAATAAAAATTCTAATGAATTTAAGCATTGTATAGAGAATAAAAATTCTAATGAATTTAGTTGCTGTTAACATGATAATCCTCAATACAATGATACATCCAGTAGTAACCCTATAGATGCTATTGTTGAGGGGAAACAGGATTGTTCAGAAATATGAGACCTGAACAGGGTAGTCCATTTGGGGCTTCCTGGTTGACCACACAATATTATCCCAATCAACTGATGGAGGGAACATCTTGTAATCCTTTTGCATGAAGAAACCCTGAATCAAGAATGTATGAGTTCATTTATCTTAGTGCCAAATAGAAAATACAGTACACAAACTGAGTTAGCATACGGCACCTGACTCTCTTCTTCAATTATGTCGATTCTATCTAACCATTTGACAGAACGAGCACCAATAACACCAGGAACAATGGCACGAAGAGGGTACCCATGATCACGCTTGAGTACCTTGGTAACATAAGATAATTGGAACATAAATCAGCAAATAAGCATTTGAATAATCAAGAGTATCATGTCAGAGTACTAGGATGATGGTACCGCACATTCACATAGTAATATGATTCATGCTACCTCGCCATTCATTTCATATGCAACAAGTACATCTGCTGCAGGATTCGTGGCCTGGGCTAATGGAATTGACGCTTTGTATGGGCCACCTTTTTCCTCCTATATAAAATGTTTAATACAAAGGAAGTGAGACTGCCATATATACCCTGTCAAGGACATAGTCTCAGGAAACTCACCGGACACTGATCCACACTAATGAACTCAACATGCTTTCCTCCAGTCGGAGTGATTTCAGTATGGTATGGCACACCAACAAGCTGAAGCACATCTGATAATTTTGCTCCTCCCCATGTTGCTGCATCAAATATGTAGCACTACACTATCAGTGGCGGACTGACGGTTATGAAATGATGGACAAGCAATGACCATAATGACGTCAGATGAGAGAAAACTTGTATAGTGTGTATGTCTTTGCCAAGTGGACAAAAAGGAACTGTAATAAGCTTCAGTCAAGTCAAGGGATAAGGGGACGATACTGACCATTCCCAAGAGCGCAAACGTCCCAGCCAACACCCCTCACTTTCCTACTCTTGCTCATCTCGGTTCTCCTGTTACCTGCGCACTGAAGGAGCGAAAAACAAGTCATGCCAATCCAGCAATGGGAATCACCACCACGCATCAATACGTAACATCAAGGACCCACCTGCAGAGTGGCGGTGACATTGTACTTGGGCAAGTTCCTGCACGAAAAAAGCAGAGCAAACGCACGACGTTTCTCAGGAGCATACCGTCAAACAGAAGACAGGCAAGCCAAATACGTAAAGCACAGAGACCGAATAACCTCATCTCCTAAGAAAGGATCACTCACTTGATGTCGTCCAAAGAGAGCCGCGTCATCCGGCCCACGAGGCCGCCGATCGTCACGTAGTAGCTGCGAATAATCCACAGAACAAACCGTCATCCAGAAGAAGAAGGAACGCGTAAAGAGAAGAGGACGAACAAAGTACCTGGCGGCGTCGTCGAGGACTGGGATGGGGCCATGGTTGCGCTTGAAGAAGAAATCGACGGGGGTGATGTAGGACGCCACGAGGTCCCGGCGCCCCGGCTCCGCGTTGAAGGGCTCCTGCGTCGTTGTTCCCGCAAAAAGATGGCAACTTTATCATCGATCAAGAATCAAGACAGGGTTCCATGCTGCCACGACGTTGGCTTTGCGACGAGATTGATGAACGGGAAAAAAAACTTGAATGGTCAATCCAGTGAGGAGCAGACCTTGGCGTTGATGCGGAGGGAGGGGTGGCGAGGGGGCTCCTCGGAGTAGTCGGAAGGCCCGCGCAGCGCCATGGTTCTTTGGTCGTGTTGTTGTCGATCGCGTGTGGGTGCTTTGGGACGGGCACGGGTGGGGGAGTTTAAGCATTGCGAAAATGAAGGGCGGTTTCGATGCTGCCCAGGCGGCAGCCAACGGTTTCTTTTTAAAGCGGGATCCGGTTTCACCTTGGTTATGTGTGAATTCTGGATATATTAGATTTTCACTTCTTATTTGTTTTTCAAATTGCCATACATAATATATACTGCATATTTTCGTTAGAATTGCCCAACGTGCACATCAGTTCAACCCCTTTTCCGTAACTTTGAGCAACGGACGATGGAGTCCTTACCATGATACAAAGCTTTAATAGTACAATCTTCATGCTTTTTTTTTGCTAGAAAAATAGCCGATTACAACTTAAACACTGTCCCACCAAGAGTTTTAAATTTTAATGCAATATGATGAATGAGTATTATCTATAAAACTTGACTTTGTCTTTACTGATTGTTGTTGGAAATAGATGAATTTTTTATCAAACATATGTGAACTGAAATGATTTTCCAAATTTTTATTTCTAAAATGGATGTGTGTTTGGAAAAAAATACTATAGGTGAGAATCTCAATTGAATTGCCCTCAACAATTTTCATCCTCAAAAGCTGACACAAACCTCTAAATCTGACATCTTTCATGTGTATCATCCTTCAACAGTTGTAATGTGCCCGATTTTGCCGTGCCATATGTTTTCTTTATTTTCATTGATTATTAAACCTCATGCGGTTTACACATCATAAACGCATAAGTTTGCATGCGTTGCATATCAACAGTAGAGAAGGTTCTTCTCCACTACATTGTTTACTAGGACTTGCTTGTTATTAGTCGTCCATGTAAAGTGTGACTTGGGAATGTCGCATGAAGTCATCGCGCACATCATCCTTTCCACGAGACCGGCCCTGCCTACCAGCTGGATCCTATGTGGAGCTATGATGTTGCCAGATAGGGTTGGCAAAAACGATTCTTGACACCTCAACCAGAGCGGAGCGCGCTCAATGGCCAAGAGTATTTGGTGCCATTGGTGCTTCATAGATTACATTCGAAAACTACTGATTTAGTTGGGACCCGTTTTAAATTCTCACTTCAGGTAAAAAGGTTAGAAGGATTTCATGCCATTTAGATGACCAACTATTGAGTCTAGTTCCTGTGCAGTGCAGGGCGCCCTCCACATATTAGCATCCTACTAATGCTTCTACAATGTGCACTTGCACTCAAATATACCATGATGGCTTGTTCCCCGCACATGATGGCTTGTTCTCCGCATAGTATTTGCAGCAGACCCACTAATGCAACATCACTCAAGCGTTAGTGGTATTAGTTGGGAGACAGTTTAGCCCATTCGGTCAAAAACATAAAGCTTCTTAATTCACTACAAAGTCCCAAATTAGTATTAGCTGATTCCGGTCATAATATTAATGCTTACGATAATGAATCACCTAACACAATATTTTGTTGAAACAATGTGCAAAAAAGAAGGAAAAAAACATTGCACACTGGGGCAGAACTAGTAACCAGCCAGATACCGACTTACCGTCTAGATGGTTAAATTTATAAGGATTTGTATCCATGACAGCAACCATCAATCATGTTTCAGGATTACGGATGACAAAACACAATAATCCGAGGATACATTTCAAAACATTGGTGAATCCACCAAGCACTATGTAACAGGAATTTCATCAGCGGTAAATATTGATCATACAGAACATAAAAAACATCCAACATTTCTTGAGGCAACCTCCGTCACATATAGGTACTAGAATGAGTCACTACACCTATGGAACTTGAAACAAAACAGTTAGCATTACTTAATACCAAGATGTTTCATTATGATCATCTGGAACCTCCGACAAGACAAGGCATGCATGAGATCAACAAGACGGCTTCAAATCAACCTGAGGCCTCTCTTAATCGAGCAATTAATTCATCCTGAAAAAGGGAAACGTATATCCATAAGGTTTAGGAAGAACAGGGACACTAAATGAGTGATCAAATAAAGTAGTATACAGTACAAGATTCTAAGGCCTCGTTTTGCTAGGATCACGGTTTCAGTTTCTACAGAAATTGCATAAACTCTACCAAACAGTGTCAGTTTCTGTCAAGAAACCCAGCCAAACAGAAACAGAAACAGAAACAGTTTCTGGTTTTCCTTTAGAAACGAGAAACTGCTAAAACCAGTTTCACAGGAGAAACATAAACAGTTTTTGTTTCTTGCAGAAACTGAAACCCAACCAAATTATGAGGTAAACAAATTAGTTAAGACAAGTAGTTACATAATGTTGAGAAAATGGATATTATATCCACAAACATGTAAAAACTTCCGAATAGGTAACGATGTGCAACCTAGTCATGTAGAAGGAACAAATTTATAACATTCATGTAGAAGGAACAAATTTACCAATCTATTCATGCAGAAGGAATAAATTAACCAAACACAGACTCTGAATACTAGATATGAGCCAAAAGCGTGTTTTATCTTAAGATACAGAAGGAAATCACAGGCCACTGCCGGACCATGTCAACACTCTGATGATAGTTGTGCAAGAAACGTTTCTTGCAATTCAAATGTGAGTATTATGCTCAAGATACAGTGGAGGCACATATTGCTTAAACGTGGAATTAGAGTGCTTTAAAACAAAATTGCAGAGGCTAGAGCAGAAACAAATTACCAGTTAAGAGTTAGTTTAGCATTTGGTTATTTATGTATGTTCCATTGATATATTTAATCATGTACAAATTTCTCTCTTTTTTAAAAAGGTATACCAGAATATCTCCATATTGACATATTGTGTATAAGCGTTCTACAGGCAATGAGCAGACCATTATTCATAGGTGTGAAATGTCTACTTGTAAGTAGGACTTTGTGTTCCATCATATTTCGAAATCAAATACAAGAATTGAACAATAGTGTGCTTACCTTTTTGCCTTTTGGAGATAAACCCTTTTCTTTTAGAAGAGAACGTAACTTTTCCACAGTAAATGATTGAAGCGTCAGCTCAGAAAAATCAGATGGTAATTCTTCTGCAAAAATAAAGAATATGTTATATTGCCAATAATGAAACTCAAATGGTGAAACATATTTTATCTAGGAATGCGGAAATTTATAATATAAACACCAGACCAGGTTAACAGACGGGAATTAAGAAAACACGTAATTTTTTCAAATCCGCAAGAATGAATGCCTAAATTTTTGTTAGTGGACTTTGAACTCCAACTACAGAAATCCAAAGAACTGACAAATATCAAGTTCCTTTTTAGAACTCATTTTTGTTATGACTGATTTGAACAAAGAAGCATGAAGAGACACAATAGAAGTATTGTTTTATACAGCTATTGGCTATAGCTGACTTCTTCCATCCACCATATACATGTTCCAGATATTTATAAGAGGCGGTTATTAAATGAGCAATATATCAACTTGAAATATTTCAAGCCTCAACATAAAGTCTCTTGCCTATACTTGAAATATACCCATAATAACCCCACCAAAAGAAACAAAAATTAGATGAGGGAACACGGAAACAGATTGAATGCACAGTTTTTCAGCATGATCAAAAGGAGTAATTGTACTGTAATATATAGTCACTAGTTTGGAGGATAAGGTATGACTAGCACAAGTCCTATTTCGGTAGTTTATACTCCCATGGATTTGTAAATCCATGAGCAGGCAAGTGACTTTTGTGCCCTAAATGTGCTGCTTAAAAGCAACATTGATTATGTGGCCTATGCAATACTGATGTTTTGATAAACTTCATGCTTATTTTCATGTAGCATGTGTTTCCTTAGGATTGATTATATCACTCATTCAGTACAATAGTTTCACATATCATGGTTGATATAAAAGGGTGGGAGATGCTCCCCTGATGTACCTTTTAAGTTGAACGACTATTTCTATGTAGTCATCAGACTGCTACATCGGACACAATAAGGGTGTGTTTGGTAGCCTGCATCAGACCCTAGCCAGGCTCAATTGATGCAGGTACCTCGTGTTTGGTTGGCTGACCAAGGCCTGGGGCCAGGTCCAACACATGCAAGATTCGCTTCAGGGCCTGGCCCGATAGGAACACAGAAATCGAGCTTCCCTACCGAGCCAGGCTGTGGCGAACCGACGCGAGCCCCGCGAGTCCTTCCAGGCACCGCTTTCCTTCCTCGAGGTGCGCCTACCCCATTGCCAACCATGCCTGTTGCCGAATGCCGACACGCCGCGCCGCACAGCCGTTCATCCCAGCTAGATCTGTCTTCGCCTCCTCCGCTATCTTGACTGGAATAATACACGGCTGTCACTCTGCTATCCCTCAATTACTTTTCCTCTGTATTCCGTATGCCATCTCCGCTGGCTGCAGCAGGCCATAGACACAGCGATGAGGCTTGGAGTATGGAGATCCCCTTCCTTTTCCATCCGTTTGAGGATTGTAGTCTAGAGAGCTCTTTCGTTGATAGCTCGTCCGCTGACTGCTATATGCTATCAGATCTCTATTTTGGTTTCAATTTTCAATGGGAGATTTATGCCAATCTTTGATGGATTAAAAAAGAATGTTCTTCAATTTTCCGTTGAGGATTGGAGTACGGTTGGATGGATCCAATCCTTTCTTCGGTTTAATGGATTAATACGTTCTAGATTGTTGCATTCTTTGACGCAAATTACTTTTTGTGTTTGCAAATTCTAACTACTGATTCTTTCCATCTGACGTCCGATGCTCTGCGACCGGCACCGGCTAACCAGGATGCGGAGGAGATGTCGGATTCAGTCTTTTCTTTACTTTGATGGATTAATCTAATTCTCAGTTGACCCACAGGCCATGAACTCGCAACTAAGCAAATCTCGTTTTCCCCTAACTAAACAGATTTGCTTTTCCCTGTTCTATCTGCATTAGCCACGAACTTCTAATCGAGCTCGATTCAGATGCCTTATTCGTGAGCTTTTCATATGCTTTTTTGATCCAGATTTCACTAGTACTAAAGCTTAGGTAACCTCACCTGTCTAAAGCAAAGGTAACTCAACCAAACTAGCTGCAGCCAACCAAACTAAAGCACAGGTCGCCCTGGCTACCCCTCCGCAGGCAACCAATCACTGAAGCCTACATCCCCGGATACTGGCTCATGCGAGCCTGTATCTGAACTCCAGCCAGGCCCAAGTCCATCCACCCTACCAAACAAGCCCTAAGTGCATTTCATACTTTCATAATGAGCCAAAATAAAATAGTAGTCACAACAATTTTCAATATCCCATAACAATTTTAAAGCAGTGACAGGTTGTTGGGACCACGATAGCAACAAGTTGTGAGAAATAAGCCCTATCCAAGTCCAAGTTGGGAACTAAAACTAAAGGGAAAGGGAAAAACACCAGACATGTTGCAAGACCACTTGCTAAACCATGATATTAGTTGTTGTGCCACACTAACCATATTGACTACACACACACAGTAAATGATTATAGCCTGTTATCGAACTCCACATCTTATACATAAAAACCTTGCAAGAATACTGAAACCAGAAGCGATGCAGAGATGCAACAAATACTTACCAAGGGTAGAAGACCCTACAAAACTACCAGTGTTAGGCCTTTTTGATGGATTCCTCGCATCTAAACTTCTGGTAGCATTCCTGATAACAAAAGAGGAAAACATAAGCTAGATCAAAAGTTTAAGAAAAGAGAAAAAAAGGCGTAACTAATGCACCTGCATAACAAATAAGTCGAGAAAAAAAATCCATAAGCAGGTCGCTGATTTTCATCTGAAAGTGTGAAATGTCAAATCTTGTACTACACAACTGATTCATCGTTGTTCACCTCTGCGATTACTCGAGGTTCTCATCGATACCATAAACACCTCAAGCATAAACATGTTCTGATTCAGAAGCACTAGTATAGATGTAACAATACATTGGCCTCAAACATAGGCAAAGTTGCAGGTACAACGCACGTTATCAGAGCGTAATGGCCAAAACTGTTGTATGCATTAAATTTGTTCTCCTAAATTTATCACTGGATTGGATCCTCAAAATTTAGTGTATTCTTGAATTTCCCTCTGAAGATTTTTGCTGTAGCTAACATTTCATAACATCCATGAGATCAAGAACACGAGCCTTGGAGATTTCTGGGCCAAAAATTGTAAAATCATCCAACTGATTTCATTTCATTTCAGTGTGCCCCAAAATGTTACACTTAGTAAAACAATAAATATCTTTTACTACCTCTGTCCATGTTTGATAGTGTATTACTGAAAAACTTTTTCTCCCAAAATGATCTGTGTATTTCTGTCCATCACCATTGCTATCCTTGTGTGCTCACACCTGTTGGCATGGCTTGGGTGACCTATAAATGTGGCCTGTTTGGCTAGCCATTTAACAAGTTTAAGTTGCATTTTCCTACATGTGGTGGCTTACTACATGGAGTAACAAAATGTACCAGGACGCTGAGTAAATGGACTTCTGCATTATCAAATCTCGTCCTTAGTCTTTGTACCAGGACGAAATACACATATCAAATGTCGACAGAGGGAGTAGTATGTTTCTGTTCCATTTAGTCATAAGCAAATCAATAAAATGACAACATAACATTACCAACAACAACAGCAAAGCCTTTTAGTCCCAAGCAAATTGGGGTAGGCTAGACTTCTACAGATGAAACCCACAAGATCCAACACAACGGCGGACAAAGAAACAAAGAAGGTAAAGGAAAAGAGAAAAATAAAGGGAGAGCAGACTCAATAAAATGATACTAAGTAGAAAATGAGTTATTTTGGGTCTCGGTTCCACAAGTCATGAATGAATACTGCAAGTTTAATACAAAAAGAGCCATTTTTCAAAACTGAATCTGAATGGATGTTAAATATCTCATGGCCTGTTTAAATTATTAGCAACTCACAAATTTCATGTGATATGAAAATAGGTTGATTCATCAAAGTTAGCCAGAGGTAGTAAATAAAATGGCATCACCTCAGAACTGAACTTGATCTCTATGCATTTACATCACTTGACAATGAATGTCCAGTAAAGTGATGTGAATATAGCAATCAGATCGCTAGTTAATGTCAACTAATAGAATGCAAAGAGTGCTTGGGTCTCGGTTCCACAAGTCAAGAATGAATGCTGCAAGTTTAATACAAAAACAGCCATTTTTCAAAACTGAATCTGAATGGATGTTAAATATCTCATGGGCTGTTTAAATTATTAGCAACTCACAAACATCATGTGATATGAAAATAGGTTGATTCATCAAAGTTAGCCAGAGGAAGTAATAAAATGGCATCGCCTCAGAACTGAAATTGATCTCTATGCATTCACATCACTTGATAACGAATGTCCAGTAAAGTGATGTGAATATAGCAATCAGATCACTAGTTAATGTCAACTAATAGAATGCAAAGAGTGCTACACCAGCAGCTACTGTTTTGAAAATCAGATGCTAGGTTTTAGCAAAGCCCACCCAATCAGCAGTCAAGCGCTGGCCGGCACCTGCTACCTTTCAAGTGCTTTTGAAAACATTGTTGCCAGGTATGCAGCAGGTAACAAGAAAGGTGATATGTGACATCTTATAACATCAGAACAAAGGTTTGCAAATTGTTAGAAGGTGGTTATAGTGTTTTACCTTTTCCCCTGCTGCTTTCTCCTGGTGTCTTACAGTTTACATCTTTGGCCTCACTTTTTTGTTTGCTTAACTGGAGAGCTCTGATCAATATATTGTTTGTGTCTGTCTTTACAACTTGTCCCTCTAAAAAAACAAGTGAATGATCAGTAAAAACAAAAGGGAAAGAAAGGGTCTTAACAAGTACCATCAGCATCACAGTGCAAAATAATGGCAATCAGACACCAAGGTCAACAAGAAATTATCAAATGTTTACCAGGGACCATATTCTTACATTACTGTAAAAATAATCTGCAGACCATGACCAATATAATTTGCTCTTCAAGGATGCATTTGAAACATTCCATCTTTAATTAATAATCCAACACGACAAAGTCGTGGCTTTATTTCAGAGATAATTGAAAAATACAAAATAACTATATCTTGAGGGGAAAACAAACTACAGATGAAATATCAGAGTAAAATTATGGGTTTGGGTTAAATATTACTCTCCATTCTGATTTTGGTGTCATGAGTTAGCTCAAAATTGAGCCAGCCAGCAACAAGAAAAAAGAACAGAACAGTAAACTCAATACAATTAAGATAAACTAGACCAAAACAGTCAGTAAGCACAACTTTGGCTGATGCAATTTTGAACAATTTGCCCTAAGAAGAATTGTTACATGTGTTGATTGATCAAATGCAATCTATAAAAACGAAACATGAAATGAGTTAGAATGCAAACTTGTCACTTCACATAATGGAAGGCACCAAGAATTAAGAAGGAAGAAGGTTACTATTTTCTGAGAAACAACTTATGAGAAATGTAATTTATAAGAGATAAACTACCAAGTCCTTACATGGTACAAAGCTTCAAAAGGTTCCCAAATAAACAACGAAACTCTATGGACAGCATGCTAGTGCAATTCCTTGCAAACTTCTCAAAAGACACACCAAAATGCTAACGGAACAGTTTAGTAACCATAAATTGGTCATGAAGGAATGGCATAACGCAAATCGAAGGAACACAAACTGAACGGCAATCCTCCCATAGTGAATCTCACTCCTGACCCCAAAAACAACGGGTGGACGGAACAACATTGCCAATCAAGAGAAAGCTGGTAGCTTTCATACAACGAATTGTCAAAGATTTGACATTTCCACATAAACTTGCTCAAGAACGTTATAACTACTGAATGTCACAGGACCTAACCCAATCAGTGAGCAAAACGAATAGTATAACGACAGCAACTGCACTGCTTGTTATCCCGAGCTAGGAAACTGACCTGGAGGAGCCGTGTCGTGCAGGCAGAGATAAACCTTGAGGCCTCCCTGCGCGAATCAAACCCCAAAGAAGCCACGAGTTACATAATAAGAGCAAGAATCGCAAGGAAAACAAGAAAGGGGGCAGGCGGAGACGGAGGACGTACCATGCTGGATGCGATGTTGCTCTCCGTGAAGTTTCCCCGGGAGGGAAGGCCAGCGAGGGCAGTCGCCGCGCCACCCTCCGCAGCTTTCGCCGGCGCTGAGCCCTTCCGGCCGCCGCCGTCGGCACCCATCTGTATTTTGGGGGAAAAAATGAAAACAACCGCTGAGAAAGTGTGTACACACCTCTGTCTCCCTGGTTTTAACAACCCGTCAACAGCATAACAAGGCCTGGTCGCGTGGGCTTCATACCCGTAAGCAAAGCCCATTGCACTCAACTCGCGTTTCGATAAAAACGGAATTTGGATAATTATTAAAGGGAAATGAGATCATTACTAAGTTTTTATTCCTGCTATCGACATCTTTCAACGATACTCCCATAAATTCAAAATTTCATTAGTAAGTTAGATTTCAAATTGGTCATTTATACTTTAAATTCAAATTTGCATTAGATTCAAAAACTTAAATATTTTTAATAGAACTTAACCCTAAAGAAAAAATTCATGATAACTCTCAAGATAAGATAGACTTATTTTTTTCGAATTTTCAAAGAAGGTTAAGGTGCGTTAAAATTCAATTACTGGTTAACAACTAGCCAAATATTTCAATATTTTATTTCAAATAGAAAAAATATATATTTAACTCCTTAAAATAATTCATTTTGTCTACTTTACACCCTAAACAAAAATTTTACTCAATTTATTATCCCAAACAATATACATTGGTGAAAAGACAAATCGCAATAAGGGTTACCCAACAATGTTCAAAATTTTTGTTTTTTGACAAACAAGTTGAATTTGATGCTGAAATTTTTCGTGATGATAATGACACAACAACAATGTTCAAATATATAACCTACTTTTTAATACTATTTTTAATGTTTAGTATCAATTAACTATATATTCATACAAATCATGTAAAATATATATGTTATAATTATTTTAATATATGTCGGTGTATCACCTATTATGATGCAAAATGTAAGCTACAAATTTAACTTCTACACTGAGAAATAAAATAGACAAACTTCATTAGGGGGTGGGTATATTGAACCAACATGTTTGGGGTAGTAAATTGAACCATTATTTCATTTAGGATATAAAATGGACAAAGTGAATTGTTTGACGGAGTAAAATAGACTTCCTAAAAGAAATCTAATACCTTACACGAGTACATTAAGCAAAACAATTGTTGCTAAAATGTTTACTCTGGTATAAATATCTTTTTCTTTGTCGAGGCGGAATCCCGCCCCACACACACACACAAAGAGAGAGAACTAACTCCCTTGTTGTTGACGGGGATCGTGTGACTATTCAAACATCACACGAATATTGGGCCAATGCTTTTGTGAGCAAGCGCGGTCCAATCCGAGTAAAGCGCCAACGCGCAAACTAGTGTTGTTGTCCAAAGGAGTCGTCCCACATGGCCCGGCCCAGGCATGAAAAAGCACGATCAAATTAATTTCGGGTCGACGGGATAGAATCGTGTAACGGGCTATGCCGTGCCTGGTCCACGGCAGGAAAATGTTAAATTTATAATCAATAAAAGATTTTTTTGATATTTAATATAAACAACACCTAATTTGAAATTTTGTAAACTAACGAGTCAGTCGCCCACTCAACGGGCAACAAGGCATGTTTGTGGGCCCAGTCACCCCTTTAAAGGCGATAAGCAAATATCGCCCCCAACCAAAGGGGGACAAGGGATATATCTTTGGTTGAAAGGGCGGCAAGCTACGAGTGTGTTTTTTATATTTCCAAAATTTTTGTCTTAACATTTAGTCTTCTTGATATCTCAATTAGAAATGTTTTAAGACATCTACAAATCATGGTAATTTTTATGGTGGTAAACAATATGTTGATACAACCATTTTAACATAGAAAAGTCCAAAAGATATTATTAAATAAACTAACAATCTATACATTAGACTACATGTTAAGGACAAATTGAATTTTTAGACCATCTTAACCATCGATAACAAAATCAAATAAAAATTATGTAAATTCATTTCATCCTTATGAGTACCAATATAATTTTTTTAGGGTTAGGCTTTATTTTAAAAGTTTGAGTTATCTGAATTCATTTCAAATTTGAATTTGAATTCAAAGGAAAATGCTATAATTTAAAATATACTCTTAAAATATAACATTATATCCTCTTGGAACCATTTAGTCAGACTCTTCACTCTTTAGGCTTAGTTAAAGTTCAAATAGGTAATGTTCCTTTGAATTCAAATTCAAATTTGTATTAAATTCAAAGAACTCAAACTTTTAAAATAAAACCTAACCCTAAAGAAAAATTTGGTACTAATAAGGATGAAATGAATTTATGTAATTTTTACTTAATTTTTATCAAACATTAATATGGTTTAAAAATTCAATTTGTCTTTAACAACTAGTCTAATATATAGATTGCTAGTTTAAATTTTCTAATGTTTATTGGGCTTTCTATATTAAAATGGTTGCATCAGCATTTTTTTACCATCGTAAAAATTAGCATGTTTTTTATTGGTGAGAGAATTGCTATTTTGGCATCCGAAGAAGTGGCTTCGCTGAATAGCATTAGTATCATGGGCTTCGCCAAAAGAACACTCACAATATTGTCACAACTGTATTATAGCATTATTCATTTATTCAAATTATTTCCAATTTCTTTTCTATTTCCAATCATGCAAAATGTCCAAACTGCCCCTCTCCTTGTCTATTGACGGATTGAACTCTCTCTCTCGTCTCTCTCTCGGTCGAGCGGTCCTTGCATTAGACTATCGAATCGGTGGTGAATTATGCGGTTCTCTAATTTTCACTAAAATTGACTTGCGTAGTGGTTACCACCAAATTAGAATGAAACTTAGAGATGAATGAAAAACAACTTTTAAAACTAAATTCGGATTGTATGAGTGGTTAGTAAGGCCTTTTGGGTTAACTAATGCACCTAGTACTTTCATGCGCTTAATGAATGAGGTTTTGAGGGCTTTTATTGGGCGCTTTGTGGTGGTTTACCTTGATGATATCTTGATTTACGACAAGTCTTTAGATGAACATATGGATCATTTACGTGCTGTTTTTACTACTTTAAGACATGCACGTTTATTTGCTAACCTTGACAAGTGCACCTTTTGCACCGATCGAGTTTCTTTTCTTGGCTATGTTGTTACTCCATAGGGTATAGAGGTGGATGACAAGAAAATTGACGCTATTGCTAGCTGGCCGCAGCCCCAAACCATCACACAGGTTCGAAGTTTTCTTGGTCTTGCAGGTTTCTATCGCCGCTTTGTCAAAGATTTCAGCACTATCGCTGCACCGTTGCATGAGTTACCAAAGAAGGGTGTTGTGTTTCAATGGAGCAAAGTACAAGAAGAGTCCTTTAGCTATTTGAAGGACAAGCTTACACATGCACCGCTGCTGCAACTTTTAGAATTCGGTAAGACTTTTTAACTTGAGTGTGATGCTAGTGGTATTGACATTGGTGGTGTTTTGATGCAAAATGACAAACCTATTGCTTATTTTAGTGAAAAGATAACTGGTCCTGTTTTTGAATTATTTTACGTATGATAAAGAATTGTATGCTCTTGTACGTTCTTTGTAAATGTGGCGTCATTATTTATGGCCTAAGGAATTCGTTATTCATTCCGATCATGAATCGCTTAAGTATATTCGCTCTCAAAGTAATTTGAACCGTAGACATGCTAAGTGGGTTGAGTTTATTGAGTCTTTTTCTTACATTATTAAGCATAAAAAAGGGAAGGATAATGTGATTGCTGATGCTTTGTCTAGACGAAACACTATGTTATCACACCTTAATTGTCACATTTTTTGTCTTGAATCAATTAAAGAACAATATGCTCTTGATGATGACTTTAAAGATGTTTTGCTGCATTGTAGAGAGGGTCGTACATGGAACAAGTTTGTGATAAATGATGGATATTTGTTTAGAGCTAACCGCATTTGCATTCCAGTTGGTTCCGTTCGTCCTTTATTCTTACAGGAAGCGCATGGAGGCGAATTGATGGGACATTATGGTGCAAAGAAGACGACGGATGTGTTGGCCACACACTTCTTTTGGCCACGGTTGAGAAGAGATGTTGAGCGTCTTATGGCTCGCTACACTACTTGTCAAAAAGCGAAGTCTCGCTTGAATCCACATGATTTGTATATGCCTCTTCCCGTTCCTTTAATACCTTAGGCGGATATTTATATGGATTTTGGTTTAGGACTGCCTAGGACTAAGAGGGGAGGGATAATATTTTTGTTGTGGTGGATAGATTTTCTAAGATGGCTCACTTTATACCTTGTCATAAGAGTGATGATGCTATTCATATTGCTGATCTATTTTTAAAGAGATTGTTCGCTTGCATGGTATGCCTTCTACTATTGTTTCGGAGCGTGAAGCCACATTCTTGAGTCATTTTTGGCGCACCCTATGGAATAAGTTGGGAACGAAGTTGTTGTTCTCTACAACATGTCACCCACAAACTGGTGGCCAAACCGAGGTAGTGAACCGCACATTGGGCACCATTTTGAGGGCTATTTTAAAGACAAATCTGAAAATGTGGTTGAAATGTTTGCCTCATGTGAATTTTGCATATAATCGTGCAACACATTCGACCACCAAGGTAAGTCCTTTTGAGGTAGTGTATGGTTTTAATCCCGTACTCCTATTGATATTTTGCCTTTGCCTACTAGTGAGAGAGTTCACTTTGATGTTAAGGAACTTGCTGAGTTTATTTTAAAAATGCATGAAATAACTAAGCACAACATTGAAAAGATGACTGAAAAGTATATGATTGCTGGTAGTAAAGGTAAAAGGGAAGTTAAATTAGAACCGGGTGATTTAGTATGGTTGCACTTGAGAAAGGATCGATTTCCGAGTTGAGAAAGTCTAAGTTAATACCTAGAGCTGCTGGTCCTTTCAAGATAATTAAGAAGATTAATGATAATGCATATAAACTTGAGTTGCCTCCGAGTTCGGGATTAGTTCCACTTTTAACATTGCAGATTTGAAGCCTTATTTGGGTGAGGAGCATAAGCTTGAGTCGAGGACGACTCCGATTCAAGAGTTGGAGGATGATGAAGACATCACTCATCCGGATACAAATGACACTCCTCCGCTGAACATTCAAGGACCAATCACTAGAGCTTGCGCTCGACAATTGAATTTAGAGGTGAGCTTGTTCCTAAGTCTTTCCTTTCATAATTTTGAGAATAGTTTGCTACCTAATAATTTTTTATGATTAGGAATCAAGGAGATGACCATAATATGAATTGAAGAGGGCTTGGAGGCATGGAGGTCCGAGCAAGAGGCGCAAGGCATTGTGGAGGCCCAAACCAAGTCGACTTCGAGTCTGTTTCGGAGTCTAGGAACGATCTGAATTAAAATAGACGCTCGGATCGGATACGAAGTCAGAATTGGACGTTCCATAACCTTTCCGGTGGAACCGGTCTTATGTCAAAATTCATCCGGAGTCGCCGGAAATCATCGAAACATTGGGACGTCCAGAATCTGTTTTGGTGTCTGCGTCACCGTTTTTGGCCTTTGGACCATGTATCTCGTGTGAGCCCATTAGGGGAGCGTCCAGGGGGTTCTTACACGTCCCCAAGTCTTTATTAGCAGCAGCCGCCACCCATGTTAGGGTTGGATTTTGCTTAGATTATTCTGCTTAGACAGTTTCGCCGTTCATCGGTTTGTGAGAGCCCAACTCGTGAGATTAATCATACATCTGCAAATTTGGTTACGTTCTTTCTTATTCTTGCTTGTGTTCTTGATTCTCGGGTAAGGATTAGCCTTCTTGACGAGGTCAACCGTGCAACGCCGGTTGATAACCATAGAGGACGTGGTGCCGCAATTGCGGGGTTCGAACGTGTTGTTTAGGAGCCGGATCGACACGTGTCACATCTTCACTAAATCAAGAGTTATATGAACCTTTCGAAAGATCGGGACCCTAATCCACATCAGCCATGCCATGCCATCCACCATCGGGTCGAGACCTCGATCCAAGCATGACCTGACGCCTCATGCTAGGCCAGCCTAGCACAAATTTATTTCAGACCATGCTGGACTCATGCCAAGCTTTTTGGTGTGCTTCAGGCGGGCCCAGAGTCCGACCCATTTGGACAGCTCTAGCACAAACGTGTCTCGCGCTGGAGGGAAAACAGGGAAAACGGGGAGCCAGAACACCAGAACACCAGAACAGATTCTACTAATGCAGGAGAAAGTGTTGGCATATGGCTGCACCTGGTCATTATACAGAACCAGTTGTCCATTAGTAGAACAGATATTACAACCAGTTAAGCTTCGAAGCTCAAAGCATGTTACATCCAACCAAAGTATCCAATCTGCACGAAATAAATACACTATCAAAGACATTTGCAATTTGATTCGATATATGTGATCATCAGAATTTTGTAGGTGAGGGCCATTAGGGGCTGTAACTGGATTTTTGCCTCAATCTCGAAGGACAACTCTCCTGCATTTTTTAGGGGAAAAAGGGGAACAACTTGGACTCAAATTCCTTTCCTCGTCCTGATTCAGTTCACTTGTTCACGTAATGATGCCTCCCAACAAATTATATTGATAGGCTTCCGAACTGGCTGTTCCATCCTTCATATATTCCAAGCTCGGTAGAGGAAACAGAAGGTCTGACCTCCCGCAGAGCATTCTCAAAATCCTGCACATGCAAATTAACACAATAACGTGCAATATATACAGTGGAAATGATTCAACAATTGAAAAGAAGCAAATTACACATGGAACATAGAAGAGATCACAAAACATAACATCTAGGTGGTCAGAAATCCTTGATCCCGAGTTTATTTGGCTATTACCTTCAGCATTACCGGTCGCATATCCTCCTTGTTGAGCATTGTGATATCAACACCTCTCTGAAGAGCCTCTCTTAGTGGTCCCATTGAGGCATCTTTCACTAGATTTTTCATGTCAGATCCTGAGTAACCTAGAAACAACAGATTATCAGTAGTATAGTATCAGGGTACTAGTTAACAGAAACATTAAAAACTTTTGCTGCTGAGTACCCTCGGTTAATCGGCAGATGGTACTTGTTTCTTCTTCTGAGAGCATGAAAAGTCCATCCTTTTCCAACAGATTGCGAATTATCCAGGCCCGTGCATCTTTACAAACAAGGCATAGTAAGATTTCTGCAGTTATTACCAAAGAACAGAAATAGAGTGTCACCTGATGAAGGAAGGGGGATGTATAAACGTTTTGTAAGTCGCCTGCGTGCCGCTTCATCCAGTTCTTGAGGTCTGTTTGTTGCTCCTGTCAATTCCACAGCGATATTAGTAAACTTCATGGCTACCTCAGTTAACAATGTTTCAACTTTTGGATGTGTGTGAGTGAGATGCACCAACTGTGGCCAAAACTAAGCTTTTGCACTGGTCATAACCACTGGCTATCAGAATTCAATATCAACTCCATTGACTATCAGAATTAATCATGGTTTTCACAGATCAGAATTAAAGAGAGGTGAAAAATTAAAGACAGTTTTCATGCAGAAACCCAAATCATAGTTTTACCATTTCTTAGCATGCCATAAATATAGTATTGAGTATTTCATAAATATTTCCCCTTCTGTGATGCCTGGAATACCTATAAGTAAGATTTGCTCATTCACATTGTCAAAACCTTCCATCTCAATTAGAAACTGAGTTTTTAGTCTCCTGCTTGATTCATGTTCACCATCTGATTTGCGCTGCAATTAAGTTTATGGCTGTTAGGAGTCAAAGTGAACTGGCATAAAAGAAGATACTATTAACTATCAAACAAAACCTGAGATAATAGTGAATCTATCTCATCCACGAATATGACTGCAGGTTGGCGACAAGCAGCTACACCAAAAAGTGCCCGAACTAGCTTTTCACCCTCACCAATCTGCACAAGAAAATGAATATAAAATTACTGCCAAACTAGAAAAATGATTGTTCCATATAACTGTGTGAGATACTGAGGTGCAGATATGCCAATCTATAGATAAACATCTACATCGATGATTAGAGTGATGTATCATGCTTCTGTGAGGTACGTACTGAACAATCTAAAAAAACCTCCAGAGTCACATGGAGAACAAACAATACATTTTTTTAATTTTAAGTCTTATCATTAGTTTCTTGTCCCTCATATTTTCTTTGATCAAAGAATAAAGGGTTTCACACAAGATATTGAGATGTGAGATGTCTTCATAGGATAAGAGGATACGGGAGATTGTTATGAGATGGGCTTCTCTTATTTATTAACTAGGACAGCTCCCTAACAATTTGATGTGGATGGCAGATCGTTTACATCATACATCAATAAATCAATAAACATACCAAATTCAGTTCTGATAGCACATTGTTTTGACTTTTGAGTAAATGTACGCATAACAGGAAGATATAGTTTGACTGTAAAACATGTCAATGAAGAGTATTTTGAAAATAGCATTAGGTGCCATACAGACCCATTTGCTTGTCAGTGAGCTAGCAGATATGTAGAAAAATGTTGCCTTGGCCTCACCAGCTATTGCTTTTCCAATCATGGTTTTCCCTGTCCCCTGTGGAAATCAATGTGGATACATTTAATATTGAGAAAAATGTCAGGCGCAAGACAATAGATAAGGTAGTACCCACAGGAGGTCCAAACAATAGTAAACCCCTTCCAGGAGATCGACAACCACGAAATATGTCAGGACGTAACAATGGCCATATCACCATCTCCGTTACACACTTCTTTGCATATTCCAATCCAGCTGTTGCAGTGCAGCATGAGTTAGTTACAGGAGCCACAGAAATCCTGACAAGGAATAGAGCAATTACATACCAATGTCATCCCAGCGAACATTAGGATCCCTATCCATTATTTCATTACTGACATGTTCAATAAGGCGGGGTTCCAGATTCCTCAGCTTCTCAGGAAGCTCACCATCAGGGCCACAAAGCATTTCTATACTGATGATTGTAAATCTTATCAGTAAGAGAATGTAAACATCAACTATATTGAAAAAGGCACATGCATTTTTTCCATAACCAAGCATCTGTAATCCAAATAAGGAGTAATAGAATAGTTGATGCAAAATGAAAATGAGCAGAATAATAATACCACCTGCACTCATGACAGTATACAGTCCGATAATTGATCCTCAGTTACATAAATACATGGAAACTGAAGTAGAGTGAACATTACACATACTCACTCAAATTGTTAAAAGACAAATTACACTAGATGAATACTCAAGATGCTTTATTTCTTTCATATGTCAATCAAACTTGTACCAATGGTATGAATTTATATTTTGCTCAGCAACATTTCTGAATTTTTATGACATGTCTCCTTTCAAACTTTTACTACTTCAACCAGCTCAATCCGTTCTCTCTTTATGAACTTGTGACAGCACTGGCGACATTCATGTACAGAAATTTACCAAGGTCTTCAATCCACTGGATAAAATGTTAATGAAGCGAGGCGTGCAGTTCCTTCAAGGCTTAGAAACATAGAGATGCAAAATAAAATCCTACTTCCAACATAATCTAAAAAGAAATCAACCAAATGCATATAGTTACTTAGTGGGAGTATGGGACCTTAAACGTGTATATTAGCAACAAGAAATGAGTACCACTTACGTCCGCTACAGACTCAGAATCATGCAGGAATATTCTAGTGGCAAAGCAACTAGAATGCCTAAGAAAATATAGGATGTGAATAACGGCAAATAATAAGCTAACATATGCATAAGTTTAACTTAAATTTTCACAGCCACAAAAAACAAAAACAAATCTAACTTGTATCAAGTAATTAAGTTGCAAATACAAACCATTTCCTTGTTGAATCTTCCATGGAATCATCAGTTTTTCCATTGATCCGTGAAGTAGTTGTACCTGATCCTCCATTATTTCTGATAGGGGTACAAAACTACCACGTGGTCCACGACGAGAATTCCAGCTTGGTCTCACACCATAATTCCGTGTACTATGGTTGTTATCACAATGTGGCGATACAGAAGCACCTTGTGGCCCATTCTGCCCATGCTTTTGAACAACATCCTTACCCTGAACAATAAAGAAACAGCAACCGGATATGCTTACTAACCAGAGACAAAAGTTATGATGCTCTGTATTATTACGTGAATGTAAATGTTTTCCAGAGAATGATAGCTACACTACTCAAAAGCTACCGTAAAATCAAATTGTACTGGTTGCATTCCAGATGCGTTAGCCTCGACAACCCTCATTTTCATTGTTCAAATCTTACTCATTTCAATGGTTGGTCATAAACAGCTTACTTTGCCTACTTGGGATATATGAATGAATTGTTCTTTTGTGCATACTTCCTCCAATGGCAGATAGAAAACATGAGAAAGAAAAAGACAGCCATGAAAACATTTTGAATCCCTATCCATATTAATCGGTGAAGTTCCATAAAAGGAAAACTGAAGAATTTCAGTTAGTAGCCTAACAAGAACAAGGAAGGTACCCAGTGTTAATATTCGTGTTCTATGTATGGTGAGACTGGTGTAAAATACTATGAGCAAAACCAGATGCACAAAACCTGCGCCTGCCAATCATAAACCAATGGTGTCTTGTTATATGTATAATTCCAAGAAGAACTTTGAAGCTCTCCTGCAAAATGATATAACCAATATTTGTGAGTGTTCATACCATCATTGCCCGGGCAGTGACAAATGCATTGGTAGGAGCATCAGCTTCATCATTACTTGATGGAGAATTTGCAACTTCACAGATTGGACTCCTGAACCCTTGCTTTCTCTTTGCATTCTGGAATGACCCACGGGGTTTCTCATCCTCTTCAACTGCCAGGTAAGAAGGGTGCTTCTTATTATTTTGATTTGTTCTATTTTCTGTATCAACACACTCTTTAACTGCCACTTCTGACTTGAACATATTCCTGTCTGGCACATCACTTGCCGTCAAGGACTTGTTTCTATATAATGATGTCAATTTAGTTTGCATCACTAGTTTTGAAGCCCTGTTGCTTAGCTTCTCATTCTCTATGTCAGCTGGGCTTTCATCATTATGTGCACCCCCTTGACTCGTGAACTCTTGACATGTTGCACTCTTTTAAATTTCAATGCATATCACATGGGGAGAAAGGGTAATAAAAGTTAGCTGACGAACAATTGAGGATTGTTAAAACCATGCTTCAAAACAACAGAATCAGTATATCACATGCCAAATCTAGCTTTCAGTACATATAAAAATACTAAGAAACAATGCAAAAATGTGGAGATACCCACAAAATGAAAATCAGAATAACATAGAAGACTATGAAGGCCCTTTAAGTACATGAAATACTTAAGTTAGAAAAATCATACCATCTGATCAGTGGCATTAACTTTGGACTTCTGAAGGAATGTTTGGAAATATTTCAAACATTTTATCTTTTCAATAGTATTGTCCCCCTGCTTCTGAAATACACAACCAACATCCTTTTTTGCGAGCTCAAATGCTGCACTGAACTTAATACCCAATAAGAAGGATTAATAACAACAAAAAAGCCCATACATTTGTATTGGACAAGGCATATACATATCAAACAACAGTAAGTTTGAGCAATGAATCATTATATGTATGGGATTAAACGCTCGGAATTGCTTAACAGTTTATATAGAAGACTATTACCAAATTCAATGAGAAAAAAAATCAAGTTCTAATGTTCACTAATCCTGGTCCTGAAAAAGATAGCAACATTCCAGTTTCTAAAGTAAGAATCTATATCACAATGTAGTATTGTAACAAAATTTGTGTCAGGCCCGTAGACACAGCTCACAGGTCACAGTTTTCTTCAAAATCTCAAATGATTAATAATGTATTACTATTTGCAGTACCTACATCTTTGTTGTTCTGATACCAGCTTCCTAATAAAACAGGTGCTGGACCTAAAACACTTATATCTGCATCTAATGCACCTATACATTTCAGAAACTGTCCGCAGCATTGTTTTATAGACAAGATTTGGTCCGAGGATATCCACTTCCTAAAATTGAATATACACTAAGGCCATAACCATATTAATTTCTACAGCTCCCACAAAAACAATGAACAACAAGATTCAGTTGCTATGGTGAACCCTAAATAGAATGTGGGTGTCAACAAAATCACATCTCCGCTGAAGATACATTGCTTTGGCAAAACTAACCAGCTAAAGGGTGTTCTACTGGATGGAGAAAGGATTTTGAACGAGAACCTATTAGCATGCAATCCCACACATCTTATGTTGGGATGCTTGAAACTTTGGAAGTTGGAAGCGAAGTGGCAACAGCAATAGAACCACCGGTTTTATATCACGCCAGACATTACAGCTGAGAATGACGTATGCGCCATCACATTTCGTGTGCACCCGCGAAGTACGATGTCATCTTACTTTCTGTGATGAGAAATCTCCACAACTGAACTACCGTATATCAGTAATTGCGCGCTGGAAAATGTAGCCGTGGTGAATTCATTGAATCCCCCAACTTGACATGAATGAAGACCACGGAACACACCGTATCGCACTATTGGGACGCGAAAGGGGAGGGTTCATGCGGGTTAGGGTTCCGTACCGGTCGGAATCGGCGGCGCGGGCGCGGGAGGCAGCAGCGAGGCGAGCGGACGCCGCGGCGCGGATGGGTGCTATGAAGGCGGCATCGGGGCCCAAGTCGGCGGTGGGGGCCTGCGAGTCGAGGAAACCGAGGAGGCGGAGCGCGAGGACCTGCGCCCCCGCGGCGTCTCCGAGCTCTAGCGCGGCGTCTGCGCCGAATAGGAGGGAGTGGAGGCGCCGCAGCCGCTCGTCGGCCTCCTTCCGCCAGTTCGTCGGCGCGCCGCTGCTGGCTGCGGCAGCGGGAGGCGGCGCCGCCATTTCGGATTTTCAGGGATGCTTTGGCTCTTTTCAGTTGAGGCGCCTTCGTAGGCTCACTTCCCGCTCTTTTTGCGTAAGGTGGGCTTTCCGTTTTCCGATTTCCGTAACCTTGTGGCCTTCTACCTGAGCATATCACGAATTTTTTTTCTAATAATGGATTTTAAAAATCATTTCATATTACTAACAGCCGGTTAAAAAATTTTACGAAACTAGCACCCTAATCACCCTTTCAAAGGGTGCTCAACGGAGTGAATTGTCTAGCTAACCAGCGCTCCGAGGTTTTTCTTACGCCCAGCGGAACACGGCTGCTGGTTGATGCTTGGCTCGATGTCAAATGTTCAGATTTTCATTATTTATGGGGTTGTTTCGACTATTTCAGCTTTGCTCTTTGGGGAGAAGGCAGCTTCGTATTTCTTGCAGCTGCTATTACACATGCCGCCGCATTAAAAACCTCACACTCCAGATTGAGGTTCCCCCTATGAGAAAAAGATTGCAGACTTTTTGTTTCTTCCTAAAACGCAAAAAAGAACGGTGTTTAATGCTTATGTTATAGATACTAGTTACTTTGCCCACCCCTCCGCTTTAGTACTTGTGAAGGTATTGGGTTACAACTTTCTATTCAATTAAGCCGGAAGTAGATGTCTCGTCACTATGCGAGGCTATTGATTCTGCTTGTTTCTAGATTGCTTTTTGACTTCGATTGCCTGTGCCTCGAGGTATGTTGCTATTGTGGCGAAGTATCTTGTCATTGCTTGGACTTCGAGCTCAAGCACGGTGGACGCCGGTGTTGGTGCTAAGTGCCCGAGGTACGATAGCACTTAGCACACCGAACACAGGTACGAGGATATGCGAAGTAAAAGGAACTAGTGGCGAGACAACAACTCTTAATAGCGAAGTTAACTCGGTGATTACATCTGTCTTTATAAGTGACCCATGGTCTTCTTTTATAGTCAAGGGAAATCTCAACTTTACAAGATCTTCCTACCCCGACCGAATGCTCTCGGGACTACTACTAGGCGGCAACTCTCGAGGACATTTCGGACAATGCTCCCTTCTGCGCGTGAATGGCAGCTCGTTTGTCGCTAGGCCGGAGAGCTCGACAATGCTCCCTTCCGGACAATGCTTCGCTCGATATTCCGGTCCCCGCCTAGGCTTCACTCCGCTTAGCTCGACGGCTTCGCCTCGCTTTTCTTTGGCGCGGCCGGTTCGGCACGCCGCACCATCTTCTTGCCTCCACCTCGTCCGGTTCCCTACGTACTTACTAAACTTGTTTGGGTTAGCGTTTAAGGACGAGGGAAAAATCATTGGGGTGAAAGCATGCGCTCCGCGCGAGGTAGACTCCGTGCCGGGCCCCCAACACCACTCAAAAAGTATTGATCGGTGGCGCCCGTCCCCAGTGTCCGGGATCCCCCTAAGAAACACAAAGGGTACCGAAGGTGTAAAAAGCTACCACCGACCATTGGGGTATCCTTTACTCATGGGTTGAGACAACGCTCCAAAACCCAAGTAACACTATGATGTGGACTAGAGGTGTCCCGATCTTCCGAAAGGTTCCGATAAACAACGATTTGGCGGAGGCTTGACACAAATCGATCCGGCTCCTGAACAACACGTTCGAACCCCGCAATCGTAGCACCACGTCTCCTCCGGTTATCAACCGTGCAAGCACGATTGACCTCGCCAAGAAGGCTAATCCTTGCCTGCGAATCGAAGAACACAAGCAAGAACAAGATAAAAGCAACCAAATTGCAAATATATGATTAAACTCACGAGTTGGGGTCTCACAAACCGACGTAACGGCGAAACTGTTCTTGACAGAATAATCTAAGCAAAACCCAAACCCTAAGGAAGGGGTGACGGCTGCTTATGAGGTCCCTACGGTCGTCCATCTCCCCCTGGACGCAGCCCTAAGTGGGCTCAACAAAATACACGGACCAAAGGCCAAAAGTCGGTGGTGCAACACCGGGACAGTTTCTGGACGTCTTAGTATTTCGGCAATTCCCGACGACTCTAGAAGAATTTGGGTATGAGACCAGTGCAAATGAAAAGGTTATCAAATTATCTTTCCATCCATATAAAGAACGTCTCAAACGGACTTCGTATGCAACCAGGGCGTCCGTTTTGGTGCAGGCTGTTTCCGGACTCCGAAACAGAATCAAAGTCGACTTTGTTTGGGCCTCCAACTTGACATGGACGTCCTTGCTAGCCCTCCACGCCTCTAACCTCCTCCTTAACCATATTATCGTTATCTCCATGGTTCCTAACAATAATTAACTTATTAGGTAGTAATATATTCTCAAATATAAATAAAGAGATGATTAGGAACATGCTCGCCCGTAAATTCTATTGCCGTGCTCTAGTTTTTATCCTTGAATTATGTATGTGTATTGGAGGAGTGTTGGTTATATCCGAAGGTGTGATGTCCTCATCATCCTCCCCTTCTTGATGAAAAGCCATCCTCGACGTCGTTGGTGCTTGAATGATTATTTCGAAGGATATCATTTCCTTATCCTTCTCCTCTCTTTGAAAGCAATCTGTCCTAGGTTTGACCATAGTTGTGAAACATATCGTAGGTGAAAACCACCAATGCTCCCCTTCTTGAAAGATAGCCTCTTTCTTGAAAACAAAACTAGGTGCAGTTGACATGACATATTCAATGGTAGTGGAGACTGTTAATTGATTACTTTCTTGCATAACACAAGGTAGCTTTGGATGTGAGGTAATATAAACTCTATGTACCATATACACACCATTATGATCATATTTGCCTATAGCATGAAAATTGTTTCTTGTCAACAAAGGCAATTCAGATTCGGAAAATATTCTCCTCTCTATAGAATTTAAATCACAAAGAAAGTCAAATTCAATATAAGCCAAAGTGTTTAGAGAAGACAACAATCTTCGCTCATCATTTTCACAAGTAATGGGAATCAAATGCTTAATTTCAGCACAAGGATCTGAATCAAAAGAACAAGTATCAAGTTCATGCATTTGTTGTGGCAAAGGTATAAGTGAAGCACTAGCACACAACACCTCTTTATCACAAGGAACAGTTGGGAAATCAACTTGTGACAAAGGTAAATCAAGAGAAGGTTCCACTAGAAGTTGCTCTATATTAGCATGATTGGTGGAAACATTCAGCACATGGAGAAATCTCTCACCTTTACTAAGTATAGAGTGATGTTCATTACCTTTTCTCTCAATTTCAATAGATGATGTAAATGCATGAAGAAACGATGGGTTTGAAGGAACACATGAGGCCATCAGCACCTCGGTTTCTTTCACTTTATCTTTGTTTTGTATATGCTGCAAGATATTAGCTCCAACAAGTGGCATGGAAATATGTTGTTCTTCTATCAATTCAGATTTAGATGAAAGTGTTGGATCATATAAAACCCCCCATTCTTTTCTAAAAGGCTCATTCTTTCTCCTCTCAAATCTTTCTAGATCAGCTTCTAAAATTTCAGCAGCACTCATAGGTTTAAGAATTATTTTAGTGCCATTATGTTTAAAAGAGTATCTACTAGTAACAATATTGTGCAGAATATTGTTTCTATCAATCCAAAGTTTACCTAGCAACAAATGACATGCTTGCATAGGCACTATATCAAAATCTGCACTATCCTTATAAGTACCAATAAAAAAATTGATCCGTACAATTAGTGTTACCTTAATCTTCTCACAACAATTTATCCATCGAATATAGTATGGATGTGGGTGCGGTTGTGTGGTCGAGCCAAGCTTCTCGACCAACTCAGCACTTGCAATGCTGCAGCTAGTTTCACCATCAATTACGACACGACAACGTCGATTTATCATAACAAAGAAAGTTTGGAATAAATTATTGACTTGATTTTGCTTCATCTTCTCCATTTGAGAACTCAACACTCGTTGGGCTAGAATACTCATATCATCACCTGTCATTGTTAGCAGCAAACAAGACACGAAGCATATTCTCCTATCACTACTATGTATGAACAGTGAAAACTCTCAATATGCAAATGGAAGCATCTAACCAAGCTCTTACAAGGTTCTTACTATCAGCAAAGCAAAGGATACCCGGAGAGCGTGAGCCAGCAATTGCGAGGGTCAAAACCTGTGATTGTTCGGAAGAATATATGTGGAGTTTGGATAGGCAAAATATAATAGCAAGGAATTACAAATTTTCAATTCAGAATTGCAAAACTGAATAATAGTCCCAAGTAAGTCTATGTCACCGGCCTAAACTTGTCTCTCATCTAGTTCAAGCAAACAAGAAACAATGACTCAATAAAGGACATAAAGGATGCAAGCAACTCTTATTTTTTTTATCTTTCTTTTAGGTGCGGCTCTTTCTATTCTTTTTTTCAGCACCTCCTTGCCTTTTATTGTTTCTTTCTTTTTGCACTCTTTGCTTCTTTCTCTTTTTTTATTACAATAGAATAGTACAAAACTTAATGAATGGATGCACTCACACAACTAAAACAACAACACTCATTGGCAAGGTTCCAACTAAAGCACCCTACCTCTCGGCTCAATCAACAATGTTCTGTTCCTTTCCCTTTTTTGTGCGGCTTTTTTATTCTTTTTTTTTAACACAAGCCACAAAACATGACACTTCTCTCTTTTTTTCACGTGACACAAGCCCAAAAAATAAGAATCTTCTTTTAAAACAGGGACAAGCACACCGAAATTTTGTTTTAATTGTTTTACTCGACCCTAGACAATGGACTCAATAAATCACACCTCGAACTAGACGAAAGAGTGAAACAAACTAAGACCGGTGACACAATGACAATCCGAAGGACTATAGTTCGAAACGCAAACTAAACTGAAAATTGTGAGGCACAAAGGGGATATAGGACAACGAGATACACAACGGATAACTATTTTTATAGGGCAATTTTCTGGAGTTTAGGACGAAACAAAATAACGAGGATAGGGGAACCTGACGGTGCACCTGAAGCTCTAATTACCACTTGATATGAACGGGGATATCCCGATCTTCCGAAAGGTTCTGATAAACAATGATTTGGCGGAGGCTTGACACAAATCGATCCGGCTCCCGAACAAGTACGTTCGAACCCCACAATCGCAGCACCACGTCTCCTCTGGTTATCAACCGTGCAAGCACGATTGACCTCGCCAAGAAGGCTAATCCTTGCCTGTGAATCGAAGAACCCAAGCAAGAACAAGATAAAAGCAACCAAATTGCATAAACTCACGAGTTGGGGTCTCACAAACCGACGAACGGCGAAACTGTTCTTGACAGAATAATCTAAGCAAAACCCAAACCCTAAGGAAGGGCGGCGCATGCTTATGAGGTCCCTACGGTCGTCCATCCCCCTGGACGCAGCCCTAAGTGGGCTCAACAAAATACACGGCCCAAAGGCCAAAAGACGGTGGTGCAACACCGGGACAGTTTCTGGACGTCTTAGTATTTCGGCAATTCCCGACGACTCGAGAAGAATTTGGGTATGAGACCAGCGCCAATGGAAAGGTTATCAAATTATCTTTTCATCCATATAAAGAACGTCTCAATCGGACTTCGTATGCGACCAGGGCGTCCGTTTTGGTGCAGTCTGTTTCTGGACTCCGAAACAGAATCAAAGTCGACTTTGTTTGGGCCTCCAACTTGACATGGACGTCCTTGCTGGCCCTCCACGCCTCTAACCTCCTCCTTAACCATATTATCGTCATCTCCATGGTTCCTAACAATAATTAACTTATTAGGTAGTAATATATTCACAAATATAAATAAAGAGATGATTAGGAATATGCTCGCCCGTAAATTCAATTGCCGTGCTCTAGTTTTTGTCCTTGAATTATGTATGTGTATTGGAGGGGTGTTGGTTATATCCGAAGGTGTGATGTCCTCATCACACTAGCTCTACACCACAGTGGGCCAGCAAGTCGTCCACTAAGATCATGATCTAACACAACCGCCCATAAGGGGACGTGTGGTATGTATGTAAAAGCACTGGAGACAGATATCCTATGATCCAGTGCTTATGCTTGTCAGGGCGAGTCATCAAATCCCTGTTCTCCAACCAAAATCACCACAAGTAACAACCACCAACGGGAAACTCTATAACCCGAGTCTCACACACAACGGTGTCCGTAAGAGGCGCTCTCCAAACAGGAATTCCCCAAAAGTTCCGTAGCACCTAATCATCTACACTCGCCCCCGCAAAATCCTATTGGGTTACTAAAATAACTGAACACCTAAGAAACACCTACCTTTTAGTTTACACAAAAACATGCATATCATCATGTGGGGATTCAATTAAGCAACTAAGCATAGTAAGCATGCAAGTAGCATCAGTAGAGCATCCTATGGTGATAGTGACAAAGATAACATGATCTGGCATGGGTATGATTCCAAGCAGCGAGTAACCATTTCATATGCATGAGTTCATATTATGCGATTCCAAATATAGGAGCAAGAGTGATCAAGGATTGCAGCTTGCATTAAAAGTAGGTTCAAAAATAGATCGGTGTCCTCGTATGGCTTCGACAGGTAATCCACGAGCTTCGACCCTTTGATCCCACTCGTCATCCAAAATTCATGAAGAACGGGTAAGTGACACGCAAATCGAGAAAATGACACGAATTACAAAAAGATTGGAAAACTAATTGCAAGAACAGATTTTATCGATTCTAGAACATAGACACTAACAACACTAATGCGTAGGGAATGATGAGACGAAACCAACGCAACTAACCACATAATTTTCTCGAGGTCCAGGAATTTTCTACTATTTTTCAAAAATTAAAAGGTATTAAAAGGATTTTCTAGATAAAGGAAAATATATTGGACGAAATATTCCAGGGAATATGCTGAGTAGATATTTTCAAGGGAGGCAAGGTCCACCTACCATGGAACCACCGGAGGGTGGTCCATGGAATGGCTACCGAAAGGGTGCATTGACCCGATCCACTCGGTGGGGCCCACCGGCCACGTCGGCCTACCGGCGACGAGCGGTGCCGCCACCACGCGCATGGCGGCACGCGGCTGGATCTGCTTGATCTGCCGCTCCCCTGCGCTCCGGAGGAAGAAGAGACAACACGAGGCAAGAGCCCTTCACACGGACTCGCAAGTGAGGACCTCGACGACGAGAGGCTCGACAGCGGCAGCTTGCCGGCTCGACGGAGCGCAAGCATGCAGCAATGATCGATGAATCCCTACTATAGCCTAGCAAGAGCACGCAAAGAGCACCACAAAACTTTGAGCGCGGGCAGAGCGAGTCTAGCGGCAACAAAAATTGGGCCCAAAACTCGACCGGACCTCGCCGGCGGCGGGATCCGCGGTGACGAAGAGGGGAAGCAAGGGGGAACCAAGGGGATCTAGCCTGATTTTCCACGGGCACAAGTGCGTACGCTACACAACAGCATGGCGGAGCTCGGGGACAACTCCATGACGCCGTAGCAGCCCTCGGGATGAAGCTCCACAACGGCGGTCATGGCGGACAACGGAACGACGATGAAAATCCGATGAACAAATGTGAAACGGAGGAATCACGAGAGGGAATACAAGGGGGAAAAGTGGTTCTTGACGGCTGACCGATGACGGCGATTGGCTGGAGACGAGGATGAGCAACAAGTTGACGGTGGCGATGACGTTTAAAGAGCATGCGGTGACCACGATCGTCGACGTTCCCGCTCGAAGAAGAAGGTACATCGACGAAGTTTGTGGTCAAGGGTCACACAAAGAGGAAGAAGGAACACTACAAGATGGGGGTAGAGGCTCACCGACGAGAAGGAGAACGGTGGGTCGAAGCGGCAACAGGAAACTTCGTTTGGCTCGCCCGTCCTTGATCTAGCTCAAATCCCGTCACGGAAAGCTCTAGCGGATTTAGGGAGGAGTGGAGAGCATCAAGGATGAGTCAGCGCTTGCCAGCGTTGAGCTTCACTACGACGGCCATGGCGGATAGGGCGAGCGGCGGCTAGGGTTTGGGGTTCGGAAGGTTGGCGGTTCGGGGGTGTGGGGGGGGGTGGAGGGGAGAGCAGGCGGTTGTGGCGGTGGGAGGTGGTCTTGTAGGCACGACTGGGTGAGGGTTTGCGGGACGGTAGCACGGGATTTCGCTGCGTGGCCTGGGCGTCCGCGCCCACGGCATTAGGCGGTCCGGAGCTTGACGAGAACCGTAGCGCCTCGGGTTGCCGGGCCGGTTGCTGGGCTGTTCACCGAGAGGTGAAGGGAGAAGCGGACGCATGCTCCAAAATCTAAATGAAACAGATTTGTTGATTTTTGTGTGCTCCAAATTGATTTCCAACCAAAACTGTTCTCATCTAAATTCAAATTTTGTAGCATCAACATCTATAAATCTCTGAAATTTGAATTTTTTTGACAATTCAGTCTGTTACAACTACCTAACTTCGAGGCCCTAGCTGGCAACCTCGTCCTCAAGAAAAAATATCTTACAAAATGTTGATATGTCGGTGAATTTATAGCAAGTGCCTCTTAAAATTATGCTAATCTAAAATCATTCAACCAACCATGTTTTGCCATGTCGGGAATACGTGAAAAAGTAAAACCTTTTTTGTAGGTGTACAGGTGTTGTACCGTGGCCTCTCCTCCTCGATGGAGCTGCCGCCGGGAAGCCACCTCCCTTAGAGCTTCCCCTTCTCGGATCCGCCACCGGTGAGGAGAAAACAGGGGTGCCGCCCCTCTTCGGAGCCACAGCTGGGGACGTCACCGATGCATTGGTCCGAACTTGAGGCCACAGTTGTCGGGAAGGTCGACTCTAGATCCACCCAAGTTTGAGGTCATCGATGCCGGATCCGCCCGTGCTCCTCGCCGCTGATGCTTGTACCAAAATGGTATCATGAAATTTGATGAAGTATATTACCTTTCTTGCTTAGGTTGTTGACAACCTAAAAAAAAATACACATGGAGATTTTATTCCCTTAGCATGCTCTTCTAACCATTTCTCAGTTGTCACTACTGTCACTTATGAGGACTGCATCCTCAATTCCATGTTTGTAGACGTGTAGGTATTGAGTGCGAGTTGATGGTGTAGGAGGCATATCGTGTCATCGATGAACTAACAATGACACCCGCAGGAGAACCCCTGCCAGTTCTAGTACACTGGCGAGGCTCCTGGGATTGGCCCCCATGCTCCTGGCACCGTGACATCAGCTTCCTTCAATGTGAGCTACAAATCCTTTCGTTAACATCATGCTTACGCTATTCTGAGATAATGATGCATAAATGTGTTTCTTTTGCTCGTATAGTTGGAGATGAAGCCTAACGTGCTAAACAATCCACTTTTAGCGAGCAAAGGCTTCTAATATTTTTTGCATTGGTTATTATTCGTAGTATCGAAGTGAAAGGCAATTGAAACCGGTACAAAGAATGACTCTGGCTGGTTAGGGTCCAATTGGATTGAGTATGCTTACGTACATGGTAAAGTTTGTTTTCTTTTCATATTGCAAGTTGTATATGGCAGTTAGAGTCGAAATCTGATTACGTATGCTTACGTACATGGTAAAGATATATAATTTTTCATATTGCAAGTCATATATGATATGGATCTTATATACAGATCCCTGTGTTACTAATCTTTGCTGTCAAAATCAATGGACTCTCGCTTCAATCTTGACCATTATATGTTCATAAAATTCACTATTGATATTTTGTCCTTTTTTTCAGATTAATGTGGCAATTTCTTGGTCTTGAAAGAGAAAATGGTGCTCCTTTTAATATTCTAATATAAAGATAGATTCTTGTAATGCTGCACTACTTGCGTGTGAGATTTGCAAGATCAAATCTTGATCCTTGGCATGTGTTAAATCAAGTAATTATTGGTTGTAAAATATTCTTCACATAATAAATGGCTCAGTATGCTCCCTCCTTATATTACTAAAGATTTCTACATTTTTTACCTGCTGTCAGTCAAACCAAGGTACAACGATTTTGCACATTGGAATCATAAGTTTCGGAATAATTAACAAATCCATTTATCTTGTTCCATAGTATATTATACATGATAAGGCTATTAATATTTTTAGTCATCACAGGAATTGCCGAAATTAGTAAGTAGGTTCTGTCATCCAGTGATGACTGCAAAATAATAATAATAAATAGAAACATTTGTGCTGCTGAATGTCGTAGCTTTTTAATAATTTGAAGCAGATTCCTAGAATGAGATCCAGCCATGAGCATCTTCAATGCGATTAGGATCACAATATTGGAAGTCTTTATGTTGCTGAACAGGCAATAGTTATGTGCTAGTTACTTCGTATAAATCATATCGTGAGACTAGATTACCCTTCATTATTAGCAGCCTACACAAGGGTTATAGGTGAATCTTTTTTCATCGCTTTGGCTGGCCTAACCTATTCCTCAATTTTGAATGTTACTTCGAGAACTTTATTTGAAAAATAGTCACTGTTTCATTAGAATATTCTCTAGCTGACTTTTGAGATTTATTCAGGACACCACAGTTACATAAATTTTCCTACAGAAAATGAAAGAGGGAGAAAGTAGAACTAGAGCAAGATACCAGGGAAGAAAAAAACAACTACACACAGTCACACATAATCCTCCATCAAATAAATACCATCAGCACCCAGACATTTTGCTGGCTCATGCTTACCCTCTACAATTTCCTCTGCATTTTTCCATCCCTTGATGAAACTTAATTGATATCCAAGCGTAGGCCTTCTTACGTTTCCTGATCAAACATGCCAGTGTTACATGCATCACAACATAGAAGAAGACAGGGATAACGAGCGCCGAAACATATCCTGTGGTCTTCCACGACCTGCTCGAGCCGACTGCATAGGCAACTAAGAGACCGAGCAGGTCTAATGCGATTGTCGTGTTCATTGCCTTAAGAGACCACCGTTTCTCCTCCTTTAGCTGCTCAATTACCAGAAGAATGATGACCATAATGGATGCTACGAATGAGGTGGAGTTGATGTAAAAGAAGGTTAGGTATCGGCGCCGCCTGTTATCATGCATGATTGGATTGCCTGCGGAGTGCCCCGTGCCATCGCTCTGCCACATCCCGCCGGGTGGTTTTAGGCCGGCCTGGTAGGTGACACTGGCCACCAGGATTCCAAGTAGCATGATATACTTCCGTTTGGAATGTAATTTCTTTCCTTTGGTATGTTTCCTAGGGTCTGTTGTTGTGGCACTTTGGGTGTCTGCCTTTGCTGTGTTACTGTCCTGAGGCTCCTCTGGTTCTACTTTTGAACAAGCAACAAATAGTATGACAACCACTACTACGGAAATCAGGACAGCAGCCACCAACCCAAAGATATAGAAGGACGTTTTCAGATGCTGTGTGCTGCCGGCGGCATAGGCGCCCACAAGAGTGAACATGCCCACAGCAGTACAAATAGAAAGTGCATTGCTGCGTATGGCTGGCCTGTAAAGATTCGGGTTCACGAGGAGTATGATCAAAGCGATGGACAGCATGAAGCTCACCGAATTACAGTAGAAGAATGTCTTGTAACGGCGTGGATAGTTGTAGAGGAGGACTGGGTCACCAGCATTGTGACCCGACTCGTCATTCTGGAGCCGGAAGCCGCTCGGTGGAGTTAGCCCTGCTTGGTAAGTTATGGTGGCCGCCAGGATCGCGAAGAGCAGCATCCTCTTGCGCCTCTTCTCCACTAGCTCCATCGCTTTCTGCTCCTTGTCTCCCTTATCTTTTTCTGATGGAACTCCTTGTTCGGAATCCCTGTTCTTTTCTTCAGAATTCTTCTTTTCTTTAATGGAATTCTTGTCTCTCTTATTACCGTCCACGTGGTCCAGCGTGAAGAGCACGACATGGATTACTACATAGACCAGGACTGCGCCGGCCAAGGCCATCGCGTATATGGATGTGTTCACATCCCGACAGCTCCCGGCAGCATATGCGCCGATGAGCCCAATCAGGTCCAGTATCATAGCAGCCTCCAGGGCGTGGTAATCGAGAAACACGCTCAGCTTGACCAGGATAATGGCCAGTAGTGAGGCCACGAATGCCACCGAGTTGCAGTAGAAGAACGCCTTGTACCGCCTGGGGTTGGTGGTTAGGAGGATTGGGTCACCGGCCCTGTGGCCATCTCCGTCGGCCTCCCAGATACCACCTGGTGGATCCAGACCTGCTTGATAGGTGATGGTCGCTGCAAGAGTGGCGAGCAAAAGTACAAGGGATCGAGCCTTCTCCCGTGGTCCTGGTTTTTGCGGGTCATCGCTGAGAAATTTAATAAAACAGGATTCAATTGCTAGTGGGATTGCTGTTGCTCTTATATAGAGGAGGAAGGAAAATGACATCCGTTCTGTACGTACCTGTTACCAGATTGCGCTTCTGTCTGTTCGGCAGTAGCAATTTTTGCTTCATCTTGTGTCTGTTCCGTGGTAGCAGTTTTTGCTTCATCTTCTTTCTGTTCAGCGGTGGTACCAAGTTTTCTTGTAACGAGAATTGCAAGTCCAAGCGCCCCATAGGTGCAGATAAGAACGACAAAGACTAGAATGGACCCATAGAGGGTAGTGTCAATCTCCCTGCCGCTGCCTGTGGCATACGCGCCTGTGAGGCCAAGGAGCGAGAATAGGATGGATAAATAGAGCAGAGATATTCGCAGCTTCTCTGTTGTGCGAAGATTCTTGTCCAGCAGCTGCACGGTGATCAACAGGGACGAGATGAAGGTGGTGGTGTTGAAGTAGAAGAACCCTTTGAGCCGCCGGTGATGGCGTCCACCTTTGAGCACAGCTTCCCCGGGCCCGTGACCGCCCTCGGCGTGGTCCCAGAAGCCTCCTGGCGCGCTTCCGCCGCTTTTCGAGCACGTTGTCATCCTTGGCCTTGGTGCGGCATGCCTGGACCATGAGAAACACTAGGACATAGACCACGGCAATCGCGGCCATGGTCAAGGAGTAGACGCCTAGACGGGGGTCTCACGGTAGGTGCCAGCGGCGTAAGCCCCCAGCAGGCTGAGCAGGTCAAGCACCATGAACCCACGCAGGGTATGCAGTGGCGCCAAGCTGGCCTTCCTCTTCTCATGCCTTGCGGATAGGATGAGGATGAGCACAATGACCACCAGAGAAGACGCGAAGGCAGTGGCGTTGAAGTAGAAGAACACCAGATACCGGCGGTAGCTGGTGTCCCGGATGATGGGGTCTCCTGCGAGGTGGCCAGCTGCTTCGTCGGTGTCCTGCCAGATACCACCAGGAGGGTTGAACCCGGCAGTGTACGTCACCGTGGCCACCAGCGTGGCCAGCAGCAGGAGGTACTTGCGAAGGCTGTACTCCCACGGATCTTTCTTGTCTCCCGGTGTCCCCATAGCTTGCTTTGGATGGTGTTGCCCTTTCCTACCGTATGGCTGATTGTGTGTTTAGGCGCCGGATTTTTATAGAGGTTCTCTTCGCAACAATGGTTTGGTCGATGGTACCTGCTAGGAAACTTCGGCATGGCACCCTCTGTTAGATGTGAATAGCGGTGACTTGATCCAGCTCGAGGTCGCACGATCTTGAAGCTTCTTTATTCCCTGAGCCCATTTTTGCTCAATTCTTCGCCTCCAGGAGGCATATGTTACACCAATGGTGAATTTTTACAATCCATCTTATGACATGTTGAACTGAAAGACAACCAAGTCGTTAGAGCAAGTATTATAAAGCCACATCAGCGGGCGAAATAACAAGACACGTCAGCATCGTCCGATGTGGCAGAGAGAAAGCAGGAGAGAGAGGAAAACTAGAGACTCACCAATCGCCAGTCAAATGCGGGCGCAATGCATTATTTTTCTCCAATCCTCCCATGTCGTCATAGCTTGGACTGCACAATACATTGAAAAATCAAGGGGTCCATCATCACAGCAGCTTGGCAGCGCGGATGAGCTGGACTCGTAAGTCACCGGCAAGCGGGCGTATCCATTAGCCCTACTCTTAAACTAAACTAGTATGCAACTCTCAAGATGTAACTATATTGAATGGTTGAGTTGTCCCAAACCTCAACGGAGGTCACCATTGGAAATAGTGCAGGATATTAAAAAGGTAAGTCTTCGCTCGTCATATAAACTGTGGTACGGTTTTTAAAATCTGTCTATAGCAGCTCGTCATATAAATCATGTTATGTACTAAGTGGAGGAATACACAGTAGGTCCATTCCTACTTTTCCAAACGGGGCTGTCAATTATTCTTGCATAGTTTCAGCTATAAGAAAATCTGACAAAATATGGGGCTACAGTACTGTAACGGATGGTACGTACCCCCCCCCAACGTACTTTTGCTCCAGCAGAGAGCGCACACTGTTATCTAATCTATGTCGCCTTATTTTAAGGCAACTATCTCAGTACCGATAGTTTACTGGCAACTCTCGGACGAAAAATCAATACGGATAGTTTACTAGCAAGATCTGTCGTATCGCAAGACATATTGGCATTAGAAAAAGAAGCCCTTTCAAAATTAGATTTGCTGTACCTCAAGACAGATCAGCATAAGAAAAGAAGTGTCATGTTATTAAGAGAGTGAGCCCTTTAAAAAAGCAAGTCTTCTCGAGTCAAATAAAATAAGCCAAGTCCAGGTCAGAACAAATTACGTTCTCCATATGGTCTGACAATTAAAATGCTATAATATTGGCAAATGAGGTATCATTGTTAATCAAGAAATATTAATTAATCTTTTTTTATTAAACATGCAGGAGAGCAACGTGTCATTATACTAAGGAGAGTAAAAAACAGGATTAGAATGCCATACTTTGGCCAAGATTAGTTTAAGTAGCACAACTTGACAACTCGACGACTTCCTTTGGAAAAAATGGATCTCGAGGAATCCCCATGGAGGCCTAATCCAACTCTGATATCTGATGAAGAGTCAGATTTAGTATCGGTATTCACCATCAACCAGATCAATCCATCATCGGCACCAGAGACTAAGCTGACCCTGAGCAGATCACGGAAAGAGATCGAATCGCGGTGTTGGAAACTCTGTTAACCACGGAGCAGCTTGCGGCGAGGAATGAGAGCGCTAGGAGAAAGCTGCCCAAAAATACTTCTCGCAATGACGATAACCGCCGACCAAATGGCAATGGTTGGACCAACAGGCGAGAGTGTCATGATGGAGGCGAGACTGCGCTATATTCTTAAGAACTGGGCTAGTGGAGGGTCACGGTGATGACATTATCTCTCGTCCCATGACACTTTCTCTTTTCTCTCTCATGTCATGTCAGTAAATTTAATGCTCATGACACTATCATGACACTTCCATTGAGATTGGCCTTATAGTTACCATGCTCTTTTCCCCTACTCTCCTACCCACCAACGTGCCAGTCACTCATCGATCGCACTACCCGACCTCCTGTCGGTATTGCCTTTGGCCCATGTTGTTCCTGCCCTCCCCACCACCACCACAGTTGTGGTAACGTGCTAGCATCACTTTCTCCTTTAGCCAACCCATCCTAATAGCAGCCGTCGGCTCTGCCACTACTGCTGGCACCATGTTCTTACTAAATCGGAGACGATATAAGGAGAGAAACTACCAAATCCGGATTCCCGTATAGGTAACCAGCTACGCGAACATTGAATTCTAAATCTTTCAAGAATCTGGGTACTATTAAATTGGACATTAGTTAAAGAAAAGTTGCATACCAATTTGTATTCTTTCTACCAATCCGCTCTCGCCTAGGGTTCCTAGCCACCGCCACCACGGACCCCCCCCTCGCGGCTTTCTCCCCTCCGGCGACATCGTCGGCAGCGGGAAGGAGAGGGAAGCCCTCCCTCCTCCAGCCCGCAAGCAAATAGCATAGCTTTAGCGCCCTCACAATGGCTTTTAACAGTAGGGCATGTTCCGCTTTTCTCTTCTTTGGAGCTTCCTTGCTGTCGTCGCCTCCGGGCTCGTCGCCACCGGTGAGCTAGCTAGGCCGGTTGGTTGTCCGGAAGCTCCCCCAAATAAGGTAGTTGTAGAAACCCTCCTATTGCCTCCTCGTCCCTTCACCGCTGTCGGCACTGGGAGCTGCCTCGCCTCTCCTTGCCAAATCGATGCCCTAGGACACCTGGATTTGACATATCCGCTCGCGTCCGGGCCTTCTAGGCCGGTTGAAGGCTGGGCCTCATCGGGACATTCCCCGGTCTCCGGGCCTGCTATGCGGTAACTCCGAGTGTGATATCTCATGTGATTTGCTCTCTGTAGAGTATGCAGATCTTTATTGCAAGGTCTTACGAATTGTACCTAAGTCTACGATGTCCACCTTGACATTCCATACTCAAGTCTTTCAAGACGTCGGCCGCTATAGGTGTTTCGACGGACATTGTTCCGATTCAGTATGTCCGGCTCTTGAAGTTGTTGGAAATATAAGCACTTTCAGTTTTAATTTAATCCAGAAATAAATCATGAACATGATATACAGATTGCTAAATAAATTAGATAAGTCTACGCAAGATCTAGACATATCTAATAAGCAGGAGAAGATGAACACATCTACCATACTATCCATAACTATCATGCAGAGATAGAACGCAAAGGCTAGTATGGAAGACATTACGCAAGTAGAAGGTACGTACGTTTCCGGCCTTACGGAGTAGAGGAGTTGGCGACGACGTTCAGCAACGTCACGGCGAAGACAGCGACGTGCTTGACTCACGCGGCGGGGAAGGCGCGCCGTGGTGGAAGCGATCGAGCGAGTCGCGCGGAGCGCTTCCCAAAAACCTTATTCGCCTTCTCCCGGTGCAGGATCACTGAAGGCGCTGGTTCCGAAGACCCGCTCTCCCGTTCGCCGGTGCACGCCGACGATCGGGATGGAGTAGTCTTGCCGGCGCAGCAGCAAGAGAGGCTAAAACCCTAGGTGAGTTCGAGATATCGTTTCTGCGGCGGCGCCCGTACGTTTATATAGAAGAGACCGCTAGGGTTAGGCGAACCTAAACCGAGTCGGTTTCCAAAACAGAAAACGTATTGGACTCGCAGCAAAAATAAAGTGCAAAATGAAGCCGCGCCCTGCAAGGCAAGGGGCTGGATTTTGGCGGACCATTCACACTGCGCGGCCGCGCTCTTCGCACACACCTGCGTGAATGGTCCGCCAAAATCTTGATGGGACTTTGAGATCTGGTGGGGGATTGATGGAATTGTTGGGCCAAAGCCCATTAATAATTTCTATAATTCCTAGAAAATCTCAAAGGCCCATGTAGAGATGGTGGGAGTGCAATCTTTAGTACCACATTACTAGTGTAGGTGGAGGGAGACTAACTTATAAACTTGGATGCTCTTGCCTTTCTTGCAAGTGTGAGAAAGAGAGAAGGATGACCACGCGCGCTCGCTCGCTCGCCTCGCGGGGCGGGGCGAAGGGCGCGGTCGCGCATCACCTGCGTGAATGGTTCGCCAAAATCCGGCCCCTTGCCTTGCAGGCGCGGCTTCCTTTTGCACTTTATTTTTGTTGCGAGTCCAATACGTTTCTGTTTTGGAAACCGACTCGGTTTAGGTTCGTCTAACCCTAGCGGTCTCTCCTATATAAACGTACGGGCGCCGCCGCAGAAACAATCTCTCGAACTCACCTAGGGTTTTAGCATCTCTTGCTGCTGCGCCGCCAAGACTACTCCATCCCGATCGTCGGTGTGCACCGGCGAACGGGAGAGCAGGTCTCCGGAACCGGTGCCTTCGGCGATCCTGCACCAGGAGAAGGGGGTGTTGTGCCATCGGGGAGGAGGAACGTGGGGGCTCTCGGAGGAGGACGCAGGTGGGGAAGATGTGCTTCGCCGAGAGGAGGAGGCTGGGGCATGGCCGGCGCCGACGCCGGCCATGTTGTGCACGGCGCCGGCTGCGAGAGGAGGAAAGGGTGAGGGAGACGAACTAGGGTTAGAGGTCGGTGCTTTTATTCATGCTGTGCGCAACGTGGACCGTCGAATGGATATCCTTTCTCCTCTGCCAATTTGCACAAACAGACCTCTAATTTCTCATATTTGTTGGCCCATTTTATTCGGGGTAATTTCCAATTACATCCTCAATGTTTCGTCATATTTCGTAGTTGTTTGTTGTTCTCTTTCACATAAAGGCCCTTAGTGTTTCCACTAATTTTATTCTGAATTTCCTACCCTCTTTTAGCATTAGTTTTTTTTTCTCGTTTACCCCTAATATTTTTGAAAAATGAGCGTGGCGGAGCGCGCCTGCCCACCTAGTATCTATATGTAACGTCCCGCCACTTCGGGTCGGGTCCGCTTACACCTTGCAGCTTGATAGGCCCTCAAAATTTCCCACGGACCAACACTAGTCTTTTCTACGCACTTTGTCCTCACTCATGCACACCCGGAATCACTTCCCGGTCGGTCACCCATCCCTAAATTGCTCCAAGCCAAGCACGCTTAACCTTAGAGTTGTTTAGAGATGAACTTCCGAAAAAGAAGTTGCAACTTGTTGACATGAGTATTCTATCAATCCTATTAAACCCTGGGCTAGGATGTTACACACTCACCCCTTAGAAGACCGACGTCCTCGTCGGTCAACCCTGAGCCAGGAACTTCCTCTCTTGGCCACGTCCATGTGTCCACTCGCCAGCGCATGTGCAATGCTTGTGTGACCACTCCGGGCCCACACCAACCATGCACACCATGCTCGCACACGTGCAACACATGCGCCCGTAAAACCGCGAGAGTTGGCTCGATACCATCCGTAACGTCCCGCCACTTCGGGCCGGGCCCGCTTACACCTTGCAGCTTAATAGGCCCTCAAGATTTCCCCACGGACCAACACTAGTCTTTTCTGCGCACTTTGTCCTCACTCATGCACATCCGGAATCACTTCCCGGTCGGTCACCCATCCCTAAATTGCTCCAAGCTAAGCACGCTTAACCTTAGAGTTCTTTAGAGATGAGTTTCCGGAAAAGAAGTTGCAACTTGTTGACATGAGTATTTTATCAATCCTATTAAACCCTGGGCTAGGATGTTACACTATATAGGGCCTCAAAATCTCAGGTATGCCTTACCTTCAAGTTACGCCGTGGTCACAAGGCTGTCCCTATGATTTTGGAAGCCTAGGGCAAGCCAAAGCTCCGAGGCCTCTTTATATAATTTTTTTACAGATATATTCTCAAAATAAAAGATAACATGCATAAATCAATAGTATATTAAAAAATAACATTTATAAAAAGTATTTTGCAAATTACCTTAGAAGTTTCTTGCAACATTTCTTGATGCGAAGTCAGTAACAATACTACTCATGTGAACCTCATCGAATAAATTTTTGTCTATGCATAAAGTGGCGTAACTCTTTAACCGTTCTTTAGACATTCACTACTGCAATCCGACCCTGGGCATTTTGTCCCTGCAAAAACGGCAGCCTAGCTGCTACTACACAAATCTTATTGCAGGGTCCAATTTTCAATATCGGCCCGACCAGCCCGATACTACAGTATGAGTAGCAATATCGGGCACGATGACGTCAGAAATAACAGACACTGATGTTAGCATGACCGATACTGGTGACTCTTGCTAATGTCATGATGTCCGATATTACTGAGAATTTCATTTAAATAAAAAAGCTCTATCACCTCTATTCTAATCTAGATTAGACGATTAGATAGAGATAATAGAGGCTCAACCACAAAGAAAAAGATCAAAATATCATTATTACAACATGATAGTCCACAAAATGATGATGCTACTACAATCACTAGCTCTATATCCATAGCCCATGTGATGTCACATGAACACAAAACAACACTAATAACTAAATGTAGGCCCTTAAATCAACAATTTCACGAGGTCCTGAAACCATATCTTTCTCAATCTCCCATATAAACTTGTACATCTACTTATTCTCCCATAGAAGCTCTGCATGCCATCAACCAAATATCAGAGAGAAACATGTCAAAACATGTCAAAAATGATAAGAAGCTTCGATATAGCTGGCAAGAGCTCATGTCTAACTGATATTGGTACACTAATCTAAACTAATACTAGCGTGCAAAACTGATACTGGTGTCCTATAGTGGGTGCATCAAAGAACAAAAAGTTATTAGCATTATAGCATAGGTCACCCAGGTCAGTGGAATAATGGTTCAGAGACAAAGATAATGTGCAAAGATAAAGCCAGTATAGAACTAAATACAATGCAGCACATACTAACCAGAAAATAAATGTTGTGTTATCATCCTTGAATATTTCTCAAAGTTAATTGACTATCTATTAGCTCAGATGTTTGAACAAAGATAAAACAGAGGTCTGAGAAATTCAGAAACTCAACACAACAGTTCATCTCATATCGACACATGAAACCAGAAGATATAATCAAGAGACATGGCAGTGGTTTACGTGCACAATGAAAGTAACAATGGCAAATACAGGTTTACCTCATGGCAACATTCGGCTCAAATGCTTCCTTTATCTGCCGCCACGGTGGTCAGGACAGGATCACACGAAACTAATACTAGTACTAAACAGCATTTAATTTTAAATTTGACTTTTCATGGCTACCGTAGCTGAACTACGTACGGTTGGGATAAAGTGTGTTAGCTATTGACAGTACTAGACCATGTGCAAGCTAGTATCGGCGAAATATGTATTAGGCCAATCTCAATGGGAGTGTCATGAGAGTGTCATGAGCATTAAATTTGCTGACATGGCATGAGAGAGAAGAGAGGAAGTGTCATGGGATAAGAGATGAGTGTCATCACCATGACCCTCCACCGGCACGGTTCTTAAGAATTTCTTCTTGGTAACTGTGTGATGACACTCTCCACTGAGTCTGGCCTTAGAATTTCATAGAAATAACTATTGATGTACCTATACACCCCTCTGTTCCTTAAATCATGTCGTTCATACATATTGATTTTAGGCCATTGTCATTGCCTGAAATGACATGAATAAAGGAAAGGAGGAGTATATGTCAACATGTAGAAAACAGATATATAGTAGTTTTAATGTTATTTTGTATTATTTCAGCGTATATGCAAAGTTTATTTAGAAAAACAAAATTTCCAATAGTTTTATTCTTTTCTCGTTTTGTGAAGTGGTAAATAGTTGTTATGAAATAGAAACAAAGTGGAGGGAGAACAATCAGACATTTCATCCATACCACCATATGTATGAATTTATAGTTGATTTTTTCATGTAGTTTTTTCTTTCTTTCATGTTTTATAGTGAAGACTGAAGAACCTGAAATCACACTGATGTAAATTACAGAACTCCTTTGCTCTTTTCTGCTTCATGTCCCTTTATTTTTACCTCCAAAAATGATCTCTGATATAAATCTAACTAATTAAAGCATATTGTTATTCTACTTACCTGAAGAAGATGATTGGTTCAAGTGAGCGTTCGGTTCTAGCTTTTAGTTGTTTAACCAATAGGAAAGCTTCGAGAAACAATAAGAGAATAAGCTAGGATTTCACGTGGTGGTGGTGGTGGTGCTGGTGGGGGGTGGGTGGGGTGGGGGGGGGGGTTCTTAGTTGTTTCTTGACATATCCAACAGCCTTGATTTGTTAACCATTGTAACGGACGATCAGATGTTTTTCTTTTTTCAGAGAATTTCTAGCATTTTACTCTGATTAATGTGGAGGCCTCAAAAGGAGCATCCAATTAGTAAATATAAGATGTCTAAAGCTACTTGTGAAGTTTTTTGTTCTAGACTGAAATTTTGTGGAGTCGTAGGGTATAGAAAAGTATGCATGCGTGGTACGAGTTATCCCAATTCAATCTAGTCAGAAAGCTGCTTTGCCTGCAACTGACATATGGTCCCATTGGTCTGTAGTTCAGAGAAAATATGAAATGAAAGGCTCAAAAGCATATTAATTCACATAGAAATGATCATTGGCAACTTAACATGGTGGTACAGACCTATCTCATAGTGATGCCTCAAATAAAAATCTCCACAAATAACAAAAACTCCTAGTTAGGAGAAACAGTTCTAAGATGGTGATGAAACTAAAAGGGGCATTTGCAAAGCGGCCCTCATTTCCATGTCCAATTCTGATTTTGGACCTTATTTTGAGACTTTGCAAAATTGGACCTGTTTTCACCCAAGTTATTGCAGGATTGCCCCTATTTTAATGGCAAAGCTGTAATTTTTCCCATAAAACTAGGGACAACCGTGCAACAACTTGGGAGAAACAGGTCCAATTTTGCAAAGTCTCAAAATGAGGTCCAAAATCAGAATTAAGGTTCAAAATAAGGGCACTCATGCAATTGTCCCAAACTAAAAATGGCAAGGACAGTACCCACAAATTCAGACAAACATGCAGGCATACAGATTAAGAAGAAAGCTAGATGTGGAGATAACGGCCAACCAATTTAGGAATTGTGCAACTACATTTTTACCTGTAGCCTATGTAGGTTCTTCTAAATCCTAACGTTTCTGCACTGGAACCTTTATCTTATCTCAGGAGAACCAACAATCATGGAACAGATCAACGGAGAGCGAGAGGACCTAACACGCGAAAACTAACAACAATGCACGGAAGAGCAGGGGAGAAACTCGCCATGGGCATCATGGAAAGGGGATGACATAAGATGTGAATGCTCACGGAGGGGGGGGTGCAGATTTGTGAGGGTTAGGATGCATAACACAACGCACTTCCATGCCTATGCCTCATCATCCCAAAATTTGGACTTGGTGGACCCGCCTATTTGCGGCGAGAGTCAGCCGCGGGTAAGTAACAAAGAAGGCGAAGAGGCGTCCGGTTTTTGGATGAAAGGGCCCACAGGTGGCTGATGTGGCATAAGAAAGAAGGAAGTGGGGGACGTGCGATGTGCACACAAAGGAAGGACCCGTAGTTATCTTAGTAAGTGTTAATTAGTTTAGAAAGTGTGATTTGGATTCCAAATAGGATTAGGTTGACACGACCGACTTGTGGTCGTATGGAGTTTAGCCTTGGGGATATAAATAAAGACCCGGACACAATGTAAAAAAAAGAACCAATCAATACAACAACTCTCGGCGCATCACTACCCTTAGTTGACGTATCATCGATGGAACGATCACTAGATTATGAGCGCAGTGGGTTATCTCTTGTTTAATGCTTCAACCGAGGCATTTAGCTGGTTTCTTACCACGTTCTTATCTTTACTCGTATGTACAGTAGGTACCACATTTGTAAATCGAGTAAGATTTGAACCATGATATTTGTCTCAAGCACGTGATTAAGAACACTAAAATAAAGTTACCGTTTCATCACGACTAGTTGTTCTTTAAGTGAAATCGGCCAATCTACATTGTTTTTACTTTACCTTATATTTGGTCGATTTAGCACTGTTACTCGTTTGATCACGTCTAGTTATCCCGTGCGCGTGACCTGTGTCGTTACGCCGATTTGCCGTATAGCCCATAGTTGTTTTACTGTTCTTTTTACTTTACTTTCTCGACTAACATAACACATCAATCTATCTAGGTCAGTAACCCAGGAATTTTACATGCCCTACTTGTCTTTGTTGATTGCAGGGAAAACCAATCGGCACGCCTCGGTACTCACGATTAGCCGCGTTCCAAAAGTTTGGTCCTACACTAGAGCTAAGCACATCTCCCGGGCCATGTGTCTATATTCCCAAAGACGATTTTCCATCAACACACCTCTTTGGCACACCCGATGGGACAGAACAAGCCATGGCTGGAATCATCAAGACAGACAATGAAGGGGAACCCTATAATGGATGACAATGGACTTTGAATCAAGATGGATTAAGCTCCCGAACAAGTCCAATGTAAGGGTCCACAATGAGATTCCAATCACAGTAGATATGCTTCCTGGAGACTTCCCAACGAGCCCACCATTTTAACCGATTTTAGTGAAAATGCAAGTTGCTCGGAAACTTGCCAACGAGCCCACCATTTAGGCTGCTTTTAGTGAAAATGCAAGTCGTCCAGCCTAGCACTCCAGGAAATAAAGTGCAAAATTCTAAGTTGTGAGCACGAGACAATGACAACAATTTAATCAATGACGACACAACACCACATAGTTGCAAAATATGACCTGGAAGATGTTGCAGGGCCTTGAGAATATTCGGGGATGAAGATTAGACTCAAGTGATAAGCAATGATGACGAAAGTGACAAAAACAGTTGGATGACGTGGAGATGAGCCATTCTTTGTGTTGATGCTTATCTACTCTCTACCGCTTATGGCTAACAAATTCCTAATGAACCTACTCTATAAAAGGAAAGCCTCGATGGTGGTGGAGCCTATCATGCCAATAGGTGAGAGTGATATGACCGAAGTAACAAAAGAGGATAGGGATGATCGATGGGCGCAACTCCTACCGGAGGTCCTCCATCGTATATACCAGAATCTACCAGATATAGCCATATAGGTGACTACATCAGATTTCGTGCGGTATGCACTACATGTGTAGCACGAGTGTCGAACCCACCACCACAACTCCCATGGATCCTTGAGCGCTAGCACACTAGCATGTCTGAATACTTTGTTAGACCACAACTATGCTTCTACTCCCTCGGTGTTGATAGGACGTACAACATCCACATGTTAGACCGACACTCCTGGATCCTCGGAAGTGGCACAAGCCAAGGCTATGTTGTGGGTGTAGCTGACCTCTTGTGGACCATGTTGTACAACCCCATCACCGGCGAGGGTGAGGAACTCCCGCAAGCACCGTTCATGCCATTTAATGACGGTGTCTTTAGTGTGCTCAAAGAAGCAGTACTTTGCGTTCTATCGCCTCGGGGTGGATATTGATTGGAAATTATTCGATATGTGCAAGAACATGGGCAGCAACACATACAACAATGGAATGTTCTACGTCAACATTGCCTCGAGGGAGACATTGGCCATCGACGCCACCACTTGCTCCGTTGAGGATGTGGTGGCACAACCCCTAGGGAGAAATTATGTAATGCTTGTGGGGATTATCTGGTGGGGTCACATGGGAAGCTTCTTAGGGTCATCAAGCACCGACGTAATAAATCTCAAGATACATTATTAACAAACTTTTACTTCAATGTGTACCAACTAGACATTCCTGGAGCCGATGGGATGACCACATGGAACAAAGTGGATAGGATTGGGGACACCGTGATATTCATTGATGACCATGGGCATGTCTCCTCAATGGATCCTAATGATGCAGCAGGGTTTACGAGGGGCTGTATATACTTCTTGCCTGGTGAAAATTCATGGTTTTGGCCAATCCAAAATGACCGCATTTTCTATCGCTACAGCATGAAGGATGACCAGGACGATATGACTATGCCCCTTGAAGACAAGTTTACAGACACGTGGCTCACCCCTAGCCTATGCAATCTAGCCAGATGAATAAGCATAGTCAGGTGATGCGGTCTTTTGATGTGTTGTAGCCAAATTTGCATGTATCGAGTTTGATTGTGTTACAATGTTGTACATAGTTTATTGGGATGATTTGGCTTTAAAAATAAGGATTGGCTTTTGCCCGTATGCATGAATATGTTGCCAATATTATCATTAAACTGATAATAGTCAGAAACGGCCATATATAGAAGCCTCATTTAGCCGTTGGCCAAAGTGCGACCCGGCTGTATTGTGGATACTTCTATGGTAGATTGGAAGTGAAGAACACAAGGGAACCATCAAATTGCTCAAAATAAATTCTTCAAAATGTGTGTCTCAAGTTCTTTTTTGTTCTGGAAAGATTAAAAAAAGTTCCCAAGATTTCAACATGCAAATGAGTTTAAAAAATCAAATATGCAAATGCACAAATAAAATGGGAAATATTTTTGTTGAGCCGAAGTGTATGATGTAATTTTGACATGAATCTTATCTTATATTTACTAATTGGAGGCTCCTTTTGAGGCCTCCAGATTAATCGGAGAAAAATCCTAGAAATTCTCACAAAAAAGCAAAAGATCTGACCATCGAATCAATTGTTTGATTAAAAATGACCATTGGATGTGACATGATTTAATTTATCCACCTATTTGTATGACAAACCCTAGTAGTGAGCGCCGGCACCTGTGCTACTTGCGTAGCTACTGGCTGCCGTGTTGATGCAGTTGAAGCCAGATCAGCAGAAGCAAGTCCTCCAACGATGAGTAATAATGCACAAGTTTGTTGATCGTCGTGGCACGCACGCCGCTCAAGTTTGGAGAAGTATGTGCATGAGCGATGCATTATCTACAGCACTACAACTAGGCGATAAGTCGTTGTCATTATCAAGCTGCAGAGAATAATGTACTTCATCTTTGTGCGGCGACTGCGTGGCATCAAAGGTCAGCTTCCTGAAAAAATCAATATTGCCCATGACTGGCACCTCGATAGTAACACGCCATCTCTTCACAAACCTTGCTGCTGTGGTACAGCTGGCCTATGGTGCTACGTGCCATCGATGCTTCCGAATTGACACAGATCTCATGCTGTGTATCAATCTTTTCTCGATGCGCGCAGGCAGAGGAGAGAAGATTCCAAAGGTAACGTGCGGCAGACAATAGAGGAAACAAGATGTCTGTATAATTAGTATGCATGCACTTCTCATTAATTTTCAATTTGTTTTCATATATCAGTTATCATGCTATAAAGTATTATCTTCATAGAGTATTACAGTATCAATTAAAGAGGAACAATCTGTGTTAGTTTCTTTTTTGTAGCATCCATTGCTCCACATCAGTCTGCAACAGCATATTTAAATGTTTGCATAGTGTTCGACCTAGGTGCATGTCAGACATGATAAGTGGATGTTTGATGAGAAAATTGGAAAAGCCAAGAAGAATTTTCTGGGATTTTACACTTTGATAATATTTACTGAAAGAATTTGTTATTCATGAGGCCCTTCCGTGATTAAATTTGCATGGATTAAAACTAAAGATCCTGTACATAATAACTTTTTTCCTATTGAAGCACCATTGTTGAGTATACATGTACAGTGTTATGATAACAGTTCTTACAAAAATAAAACAATTCATAAATATCTTGGGATGGCATAATAATTTAGTTGGACATTGAATGTTTGAGCCAATTCCTGAACACATAAGGGTTCAATACAGACTTTTTTCACACTATTTTTTATGTTAATCAATGACAAAATGACTAAGTAATTTAACATTCCAATATGAGGTTTTAGGGAATTTCAATAACCCTTACAGTTTTTTAATGCTCATTTATACTTATGCTATAATTAAGTTTCAAGAAAATTACACTATACTTACGCTGAATGATTTTGAGTAGAGTATAAAAAAGTTTGCTATGTAACAATTTTAATAAGATATATAATGTAGTAAGGTGGTGGTAGGTAATCATAGAATTAATAATATGTCCCTCACAAAAAACTATCGGTAATGGTATTTAATTATAGGTTTACTGTGTATGGAATCATAAAGTATAAGGTAGCTAGATCAAGATTAATAGAAACTACTAATAACAAGTATATATAGGTATTGAACTTTTGTAAAAATGTATAGTTGCATTCTATAAAGCAGGCGCCTTTATAATTCAATGCACCGATGGAGCTTAGAAAAGATAATGTAGAGCATATAGAAGTAGAGAGAAGAAATTTAAAGGAGATGAAGAGAAGGACATTTTTACACAGGTAGAACATTAACCACAGAGTTACAAATTGTGGAAAAAATATTTCTATTATGGGAGAAAATTCTAATAATAAGAAACAAAATTTACATATGACCTGTGTATACCAAATTCATTTATGTTATAGCTATACCATAAAAAACTAGCCTGCAGGTGCACGGATTGATGGACTAGTTCATATAATAAAAGGTGACATGGGTCCCGATTGTCAGTACGTAATTTGTATAGAAAAGCTTGTGAGTCAATATAGAAATACTATAGTACTAAACAGCATTTAATTTTAAATTTGACTTTCCATGGCTACCGTAGCTGAACTACGGTTGGGATAATGGGTGTTACCTATTGACAGTATGTCTAAAAGCTACTTGTTAAGTTTTTCGTTCTAGACTGAAATTTTGTGGAGTCGTAGGGTAGTGAAAAGTATGCATGCGTGGTACGAGTGCGACCAATGGAAGGCCGCGTACGCGTACGTTTGGATGGGGTTAGTTACTGGACTTCCACCATGAGATCCAGATGTTTTGGCACAAGTCCATTCTCCGTACCAACCAGATATTGCGCCGCCGCGTCATCTGCTTACCGAGAGATGCATGAGTGGCCCTCCTCAGATCGGGCCAAACAGCTTGCATCGTCATCATCTAGAATCTATTAGTCGCATCTAGATTTGTACCCCTGAGTTCCACTTCGTCCTCTTGTCATAGAAGTCAAGGACAAGGTCGTACAGGTGACGGGAGGACGACCATTCCAGCTGCAAGACGACTTGTGAGGATTTACGTGATGGTGATGAAGGGTACCAGGCCGGGGAGGCTATAGGAAGAGCTTCACAACAACGCCCGGCGTTATAGAAAGACTAGCAGAATTACCCGTTCGTTGCTACCAACATTAAAAATCTTTATCATGAGCCGTTCGTTGCTGCTGACATTAAAAAATCTTTATCATGAGCTGCTCAATTACTGTCATGAATCCAATTACAAAAGGTCTTGATGACCTTCTCCTTTCGAACAGATTGTAACTCCTAAAAAGCTTTATTAATAAGAGATCAGACTCACCTACAGGAACTTTAAATATAGTGGCACAAAAGCCCAAGGCATATGAAAAAATTCACCTTCAGCGGCGCCCATGTTTTTCAGAGTCGCTTGTGTGGCTCATCAAAAGTCGCTCCACCAAAGAAATATTGCTCATAGGCCGGTTTAGAGGAAAAATGTCCTAAGACCGTAGGCATCCACACGTGTTCATCACATGTCTCCGGAGATAACGAGAATTCTTTGATGACGTCCCTTAAGGGTAGTAATTGCCACGCCGAAGTACAGGGAGGCCACCCACGACACCTTGTGTCCAGAATAGCAATTTAGCATGTAAAGTGTCTGTAACTAAACGTTTTCACCATCCTCTTATGCGAACAAATGACATTAGGATCAATGTCAGTCATTAGGACCGGAGCATGGTCGGTCACAGATTTACCATGAATCCAACGACCGGTCGAGAAGAGTGTGGAGGCGGGCGCCATCTCCAACAATGGCGGACCTAGAATTTATCTAAGGATAAGCCGTGTAAAAAAACTATTGAAAAACACTTTAGCTAGAAATTGAACCCATTACCATAATGCATAAGAACTAATCTTAGTGGATAAACCAGTTGAGCTGCCCTTTTTACATGTATTATTAAATAAATTATTGTTTTTATACCTAGATAACCCTATATGTTCTAACGTTTAGCAAAACCTAGAGCATGCCATGGCATATATGGCATACCCTCTAGGTCCGCCCCTGTCTCCAACAGTCGTCGTGACGCAGATGGCGAACATGGCGGTCATGTTTGTCTTTACTTGTATGGCTAGGGAAGCCCATGGTTTGTCAGGTTTCGTGTTTTGAAGCCAAGGCCATCTCATTCGGAGTGGCCATTCCTCAGGGTCTCGAGGTTATGAATACCGAGGCCTCCAAGATGAAAGCTGAGTGACCCGCCATGTGACCGCGCAATGGGCAATGGCCCCCTCTTAGTTCCCTTTTTCCCTGTCGTAGGAAAGACCTCATGAGTTTATCATCGATTGCCTTTATGGCCCATCATGGAGCGCAATGAGTAGGTGTATGTATGGGAACCGCTGTGAGCACCACCTTAACAAGGATCAACCTTCTGTACTTGTCCATGAGCGCCACTTTCCAACCCGGTAGGCCGGTAGCATGTCTACAATCCTGTCTACGATTATACTGGTTGCAGGTCAGCCTTGGTTAGTCGGCATGTGGAGAGGCGCAGTCCCCAGTACTTGCATGGGAAGGGCGCGAGTCCTGTTGCACCACTTGCACATGTTGCAGTTGACACCGGTATGATATCCGACTTGGGTATGTTAGTGCAGAGGCCCGATGCCTCCCCGAACTTATGTTGAAGAATTTTGATGAAGGATAGCTCAAAGATGGTGGGCGAGGGAAATAATACGATGTCGTCCTTGTAGATTGACAACCAGTGTTCAATTGCTCATCTGCTCCGTAAATGTGGAACCCTTGCATTCAATTCTTCCCTGCAGTCGATATCTGACTTAACTTACTATATTTGCATAAGAAAGAAGCATAACAGTTATCTATACACCAATCAGTTGCACCCGAAAACCTAATGTGATGGGTAAAGGTGTGCAATTCACTTGTAGTTCAATACTCCTCATGTAAGCCTAAATCGATGGAGAAAGGTGTGCAATTTACTTATAGTTCAACACTCGCCCTCACGTGCAGCTCTCGTGGGCGGCGGAATATGCGGTCGTCATGACTTGAACTCAAGACCTCTAGCTTGATACCATGTTAAGTTGCATACATCAACCAACTCACCTGAAAGCCTAAACTTACGGAGAAATGTGTGCAATTCACTTATAGTTACTACTGTGGTACGTGGAATAGCGTTATGGGTTAAGTTGTTTTTGAGTCAGCGTACAGCTCATGGAGGCAACACCGAACACTGAAAATAGTCAGATGATTTGTGCGTGAAAGGCGGCGGGGAAGTGGACCTAAATCTTCCACACGCAAACCATGCTCCACGGCACTTTGAATCTTCCACACGCAATGACGCAAACCAAGGTCCAGCACCGAGGTTCAAATGCCAGAACAGCATCGGCGCCATTGCCGCGTCTGAACACTAAAAGTATAGTCATGCATGACCTTGTGCATGGAGTACTTGACCTGAAATCTTATCTTCCACACGCAAACCATGCTAGCTCGATCTCTTCCTCCGGCACAGCAGAAAGAGAACCACTCTCTATAAATACCCCAATGAAACACATGAAGTTCCAAATCATACAAAACTAGATGGGCATAATGGCCGCCTCCCCTATTTTCCTCCTGGCTCTCCTGGCCGCTTACACTGCCTCCGCGGACGCGATCACCATCTCCATCACCAACAACTGCAAGGATACGGTGTGGCCGGCTGCTCTCCCGGGCGGCGGGCGCCGTCTGGACCCGGGCCAGACCTGGCCACTCGAGGTCCCCGCCGACACGGCCCACGCCCGGATCTGGGCCCGCACGGGCTGCAGCTTCGACGGCAGCGGGCGCGGCAGCTGCGAGACCGGCGACTGCGGCGGCGCGCTGGACTGCACGGTCTCCGGGACGGCCGCCGGCCACGCTGGCCGAGTACACGCTGGGCAACCCGGACTACATCGACCTGTCCCTCGTGGACGGCTTCAACCTGCCAATGTCGTTCCAGTGTGGCGACCGGACAGGGCCCCACCTGCGCCGCCGACGTGAACGCGCAGTGCCCTGCCGAGTTGAAGGTGCCCGGCGGCTGCGTCAGCGCGTGCGTCAAGTTCGGCGGCGACGGCTACTGCTGCACTGGGCCGAACGTGGATAACTGCCCGCCCACGGACTACTCGAGCTTCTTCAAAGGGCTGTGCCCGGACGCTTACAGCTACGCCAAGGACGACCAGACCAGCACCTTCAACTGCCCACAGGGGGCCAACTACCAGCTCGTATTCTGCCCATGAGCCTTCCACCGTACCAAGCCTACCTATATCATATATGTATCTCTGGCCTCACGAATAATTAAGCCATGTGTTGCTACCAAGGTCTATGAATAAGCGGCAGGGCACTTCAATAAAAACTTCAGCTTTCACAAATATTTGCTACCGGGACTCAGTTGCTGCTTGATATTGATGCCGATCGTTAGGACAGCTTTGATAGTCAAACAATGAACTGGAGTAAAGTTTCACAGAACTGCACGCATTTTCACAAAATTTCAAAGAACTACACATTTAAGATTCAACTTCACAGAAGACAGAACAACATATTTTGTGTGCATTTTATCATAGAACTACAGATTTTACTAGGCTGAGAAGGACGACGGGAGGTGGCAATTGCGTGACGGTGTTGGTTGATGTAAGCTGAAAACTTGAGGTGCGCACTGGTACCAGGGAGGCGTATACGTGAGGAATCGAGGAATGGCTCACTGGAGGGAGTGAAATTGACGGCGGCGTGAGGGAACCAGGCGACCGGACGAGTCTGGCTTTGCCGTGTGCCAACCGTCGGGCACACGGCAAAGCGTGCTATCACCGTTCGTAGCAGGTGACGGTGCCTTATTTTTACCGTGTGCGTGACTAATAGCCGATGCGTGGCAAAAAGCCCTGTTTGCCTCCCTCCCTCCTCCAGCGCCGGAGCTGGAGTCCTCGCCGGTGTCCAGGATCACCACGTCGGGCTAGCCCCATTCGGCACCGACCGCGGCGAAGAACATCTCGTAAGCCACTCTGCTGTCAACCTCATCCCCGCCCCGTCCTCCTCCTCGTCCTCATCCGATGACGTTTGCGTCGACGGAGTGTTGGGGTTTAGATCCTACCGCCGGTACTCGTCCCGCTTCGCTTGGCGCTCGCGGGCCCAGGCCTCCTTGTCCAGCCGGCGCTCCAGCGCCACCTCCTTGGCCTTCTCTCGGGCCTTGCTCGCCTCCTACTGCTGCAGGTTTCGAACGCAGTTCACCGCGCGCGCCGGTGTGTTCTCTGGCCGTCTCAAATGCAATGGCCGGATAAGCCGGATCCATTGGTCCTGGCCTCCTGGGCGAGGCGAGAAAATCGAGAAAGGATCAGCGTGAAACGAAGAATCGGGAGCCATACGGGCAAAATAGCAGAAAAAGAAGGAAGGCGCGGTGACTTACCAGATTCAGGTGCCCTTGGTGCGGCTTCATCAGCGCGCAGCCAACAGGCCATGCCGGAGTGCCGGGCCCAACCGCGGCCCTCACCCGCTTCGCCGTCTCCTCATCGGACAGCAGCCCGTGCGGTACTTCAATAAAAAGTTCAGCTTTTACATATGGAAAAAGAAATACGTGCTCTGTTTCTTTTGACAATTGCTGCCCGTGCGGTACTTCAATAAAAAGTTCAGCTTTTACATATGGAAAAAGAAATACGTGCTCTGTTTCTTTTGACAATACAAACGCAAAGGATGGGACAGAAAAACTGAAACATGCGGCTGATAAAATTTTAAACTGCTCACACAGAAAGTTCTCGGTTTGCGAGGAGCGCTCCTCACACGCGTGTGCAGAAGAGCCTCTTCTTATGCGCACGCATGCGCTCCCGGGGAAACAAGCAAACCACCTCCAATGCTCCTCTCCTTTCGCCCGTTTCCTTTCTCTCACCAGTCACCAAGCAGCAGCCTTCCTGACATGCTGCCCCACCACCGGCACTCCTCGGTGCCCCTCCCTGCCGCCCTGCCGCCACGCCGCCACCACCGGTCTCTCTCTCGCTCTCTCTCTCTCTCTCTCTCTGGATCTAAAGTCTGGGAGAAAGTTTGGGAGAAAGTTTGATCCAAAGTTTTGGGTAAGTTTCAATGGAAATTTTCCGTTTGAAGTTTCCATTTAATTTTTTATTCAACTTTTATTTCAAAGTTTCAATGTAAGTTTTTTTTGTTAAACTTGTGATTCAAAGTTTGGTGGAAAGTTTCAATGGAACTTTTGCATTTGAAGTTTCGATTAAACTTTTATTCAACTTTGATTCCAAAAGTTTGAGACAAAACTTTTGATGAAACTTTTTTTTTGTTAAACTTCTGATTCAAAGTTTGGATCAAAATTTGCATTAAACTTTGATTTTAAAGTTTTGATGAAATATTTTGGAAACTTTGGAAAAACTTTGGTTAAGTGGAAAGTTCACGTGATACAGATTTTTCATTTCTAGAAAGTTCTCAGTTCGCGAGGGTGCTCCTCACGCGTGTGTGCGGAATAGCCTCGAAGGGCCGATTCTGAGAAGGGGCAATAGCAATAGGGGCGGAATACATTCTCCCGTGCATTGTTAGGCAGGGGCCACACACGGGCCCTGCTAACTTGTCAGAAAGCTAGTCAAAAAGCTACTACTTTGCCTGCAGTTGACGTATTATGGTTGCATAGGATTGCAGTTCAGAGAAAATATGAAATGAAAGGCTCAAAAGCACAATGATTCATGGTGGTACTGGCCTATCTCACAGTGACACCCCAAATAAAAATCTCCACAAATAACAAAAACTCCTAGTTCGGAGAAACAATTCTAAGATCGTGATGAAAATAAAAGGGGCAATTGCAAAACAAGTCCTATTTTGCATCTTAATTATGAAAACGGTTCACTTTTTTCAAGTTTGTAAAATCGGTCCACTTTTCTGAATCTGAAGCTGCACCTAAGTCCTGTTTTTCAAAAAAGTGGACCAGTTTTGCAATAAAAGTGGACTTGTTTTGCAAAGAAATGGACCGATTTTGCAAACTTAAAAAAGTGAACCATTTTCAGAATTAGGTTCCGAAACAGGACTTGTTTTGCAATTATCCCAAAATAAAACTGGCAAGGATAGTACCCACAACTTCAGAGAAACAAGACGACATACAGATTAAGAAGAAGCTAGATGTGGAGGTAGCGGCCAACAAATCCAGGAATTGTGCAACTATATTTTAACCTGTAGCCTATGTAGGTGCTTCGAAATCCTAACGTTTCGGCACTGGACCCTTTATCTTATCTCAGGAGAACCAACAATCATGGAACAAAGAGGAGGAGCAGAGTTCCTTCGGAGC